>JABMCL010001464.1:637500-650000 GCA_018857735.1 Alviniconcha marisindica
TAAACAGCGCCTGCGCTGTCTGCAGCTTCGATATCCAGCTGCCCTGTGTTGGGGTCCTTCGTAGAGTTTGTTGAAGCACTCAGTGGTCCTCCTTGAAAAAGACAGCGTCAGTAGGACCAACAATGGAACTGGTTTAGCCGCATCTTTGGGGAAACTTTGGACACAAGGGGTGGATGGCGTATGAACCTTTCCGAGCACATAGATACCGTCTTAAACTGTACTCTTGTCTAGTGGTCCTGTTCGTTAGCAGCGGTTTCCTCTTTTACGTCTGGGTAGATCAGAATAAAAATTCATATGCTTCGCCTACTGCCAGGAATTCTGCTATGGTTCCCTTTCCATTGAACACTTTCTTTCCTTGTTTGTCTTCTTCTTGTCTGAATGCTTTTCTCGCCTATAGTCCTATAGCCTATTGTCCATAGTCCTTTTATCGCCTCAGTACAGTCTTCGTTTTGTCCATAGTCCCTTTCTCGCCTGTAGTCCTATTCTTGTCAATAGTCATTTTCTCGTCTATAGTCCTATTCTTATTTATATTCCTCTTCTCGTCTATAGTACGCTTCTTGTCGGTAGCCTTGTTCTTGTACATAGTCCTCTTTTCGTCTGTATTCCTGTTCTTCTTTATAGTCAGCTTCTCGTCTATCGTCCTCTTCCTTGTCCTGTTCTTGTCTATCGTCCTTTTCCTTTTACCGTTCTTGTCTTCTTCTTGTCTATCATCCTCTTCTTTGTCCTGTTTTTGTCTATAGTCCTGTTCTTGTCTATCATCCTCTTCTTTGGCCTGTCTTTATCTATAGTCCTGTTCTTGTCTATCATCCTCTTCTTTGTCCTGTTTTTGTCCATAGTCCTGTTCTTGTCTATCGTCCTCTTCCATGTCCTGTTCTTGTCTATGGTCCTCTTCTTGTTTATTGTTCTCTTCCTTCTCCTGCTGTGGTCTATAGTCCTGTTCTTGTCTATCATCCCCTTCTTTGTCCTGTTTTTGTCTATGGTCCTGTTCTTGTCTATCATCCTCTTCTTTGTCCTGTTTTTGTCTATGGTCCTGTTCTTGTCTATCGTCCTCTTCCTTGTCCTGTGTTTGTCTATAGACCTGGTCTTGTCTATTGTCCTGTTCTTGTCTATTGTCCTGTTCTTGTCTATTGTCCTCTTCTCGTCTGTGGCCCTCTTCTCGTTTCTGGTCCACTTCCTTGTCTGTAACAATCATTGTGCAGTCCTCTCCAAGTTGTCGGCGATGTTCACCGCAAAGTACACGACGGGCCAGGAAGAGTGTCATGGAGGGTCCTCCTCGCTGTCTTTGAAGCTCCCATTGTCCCGTTAGTTAGTGTAGGTAAGAGGCGGAGGATCGTTGCAAAAAGAGGACAGTTTGCGTTCACAGCGGCTTGCCCCTTGTGTCGCCCGCTTTTCATCCGTAACACCCTCGCTTTGAAACCCACGAGTGGTTTCTCTCTCTCTCACAGCGTTAACACTCTAGCTTTCCAATGGACGGGCGGTTTCTCTTTGACAGTGTTAACACTCTAGCTTTGAAATGGACGGGTGACGGCTTCTCGATCGCCGCAACGCTCTTGTTTTCAGTGTGAAATGGACGGGTGGGTGGTCGCATGGTTTGTTAGCCGGGTCGTCCGTTCTCAAAGCGCCCCAAATCCAGCCCCGCCGCCTGGCGATGAGTGAAGCTGAAGTGCAAGCGGCAGCGACACTAAGGGTGACGGGTTCCGCTACAAACAGGCTCATCCCCACAGCCCTTGAAGTGTGGAGGGGCCCAGTGTGCGCTTGGCTGGGTGTGAGGCAGGGCAGGAGAAGGAGATGGAGTGACTTCAAAGACAGGACGGATCAATCCCGACTGACCCGTTAGCGTTAGATTGGCCGACAGGTCGTTATTGACTGCTGGCGCGGAGTTGGAGTCTGTAATGATAGACCGTTGTGGTGAAAACACTTTTTTTTTTTTAACCCGCACACGTTAGAGAAAGTCTTGGTTTAGAGGGAAGGGAAGTGGGGGGGGGGGGGGGTGGGGGGGGGGGGGGGGGGGTAGAACTGAGGGTAATAATACTAATAGTACCATGTCCCATGCTGTGTGCGATTTTGTGTGTTTTTGTGCGATTTTGTGTGTGGGACGTGAGTGTGCGTGTGTTGAGTGCTAATGTTTTACGCACGGGCATGTGTGTGTATGTGTGTGTGTGTGTGTGTGTGTGTGTGTGTGTGTGTGGTGGGGTGTGTGTGTGTGTGTGTGTGTGTGTGTGTGTGTGTGTGTGTGTGTGTGTGTGTGTGTGTGTGTGCGTGCGTAGGAGTATGGGCGTGCCTTTGGATATATATTCGCTGTGTGTGCATTAGATGGTATTGTATTATGTTGCATTGCACCGTTGTGTTCCTCTCCATGTGCTGCCACGTACAGTGGTTTCTGTTCCTAATGCTGCATCATGTTATTTGATTATCTTCTCTTCAAAGCTGCGATCTCCCCTCTCTCTTATTATATTTGTTGCTTGTGCATGTGCATGTGTGTGTGTGTGTGTGTGTGTGTGTGTGGACACAAGACCTGGCCATGTCATTAACTCACCTTTCCCTTGCGTGTGGATGTAGGCTACACAAGACCAGGCCAAACATAGTCACTGACTCACTTTCCCCTCCCCTGTGTGCATGTGCAGGACAATCAAGGGTTCGGTGGTACCCCCCTGGCCATGCTGGCGGCCCAGTGCAGCAAGATAACCAGCAAGTCGCCCCCGCCCCTCGCTGAGGCCACTGTGGGTAAAGGCTTCCTGCCCTGGAAGAAGTCAGGCGGCATTCCGTCCTCTACACCCGTTTCCGGTTTCCACCTGACATCACCGCGCGTGTCGGGCTCGCTGACCACGCCGCTCTCGATGCAGTCCAACGGCTTGAGTGCAGCGTACAGCCGCTCGCCTGGGTCCACGCCCACCGGCAATCCCGGAAGTTACAGCGGCAACGACCACTTCCTGTACCCTACCACCACCACGTCGTCCCAGAGCGACAACATCTCGCAGGTGTGTGTGTGTGTGTGTGTGTGTGTGTGTGTGTGTGTGTGTGTGTGTGTGTGTGTGTGTGTGTGTGGCGTGCGGTTTTGTTTAGTACATATTCTCATTATCCGTACTTCATTGTACCATCTTGATTTGGGGATTGCAATCCACTTTAAGTCCCCCCCCCCCCCCCCACCCCCCCCTCGCCGTAAAGGGCTTTCGACGAATCGTCTTGATTAACATTATTGTTGTTGTATCGTTCCCAAACTCGATACTATGCACACACATGCAGTGCACACCAACAAGTGCAGTCAATGGGGTGAGTGGACTGCGTGTGTGTGTGTGCGTGTGTGTGTGTGTGTGTGTGTGTGTGTGTGTGTGTGTGTGTGTGTGTGTGTGTGTGTGTGTGTGTGTGTTTGTGTGTGTGTGGTCACTATATGATGTTGTGTTGTATTGCATTATATTGCATTGTACTGTTGTGCTGCTTCCCATGTACTGTGCCATTTACAGTGGTTTCTCTTCTTAATGCTGGCATCATATTATTTCCTTGGCTTCTGTTCTTAATGCTGCCATCGTATTAGTTCCCTGCCTTCTGTTCTTAAAACTGCCATCACGGTATTTCATTGGCTTCTGCTCTCAGTGCTGCCATCAGTATTTCATTGGCTTCTGCTCTCAGTGCTGCCATCAGTATTTCATTGGCTTTGGTTCTTAATGCCGCGATGTTAGTATTCACTGGTTTTTATTCTTAATTCTGCCATCATAATATTTCATTGGCTTCTGTTTTTAATGCCGCCATCTTAGTATTCATTGACTTCTTTTCTTAATACTGCCGTCATAGTATTTTATTAGCTTCTGTTCTTAATGTTGCCATCATAATATTTCATTGGCTTCTGTTCTTCCTGCTGTCGTCATGCTATTTCAATCGATTTTCTTGTTACTGCCACCATCATAGTATTTCACTGGCTTCTCTTCTCAGTGCTGCCATCTGATATTTCATTGGTTTCTGCTCTTAATGCTGCCGTCACGGTATTTTATTGGATTCTCTTGTTACTGCCACCATCATAGTATTTCACTGACTTCTCTTCTTTATGCTGCCGTCATTGCATTTGACTGGCTTCTGTTCTCAGTGCTGCCATCAATATGTCATTGGTTTCTGCTCTTAATGCTGCCGTCGTGGTATTTTATTGGATTCTCTTGTTACTGCCACCATCATAGTATTTCACTGGCTTCTCTTCTCTACGTTCTCAGTGCTGCCATCAAGATTTCATTGGCTTCTCTTCTTAATGCTGCCGTCATGGTATTTTATTTTATTCTCTTTTTACTGTTAGTGTTACCATCATAGCATTTCACTGGCTTTTGTTCTCAATGCTGCGATCAATATTTCATTGGTTTCTGCTCTTAATGCTGCCGTCATGCTATTTCACGTTACTGTCACCATCACAGTATTTCACTGGCTTCTGTTTTTAATGCTGCCACCACAATAGCGGGCGTTGTGCGTGTGTCTGTGCTGACGCTGTGGTTGTTGCTGTGCAGGCGGCCTTCCTGCAGAAGATGCACAGCGAAGGGTCGGGCCTGAGCCACAACACAGCGCCCGGCTTCAGCGGAATGTACGGGCGGGTGCCCTCCGTCACGGGCCACTACGAGTCCTGGCCCTTCCCGGGCTTGTCGGCGGCCCACCCGGGCCCCCAGGGCCTCAAGACGTCGGCGGAGATGAACGTGGCGGCGATGAACGGGGCGTCGTCGTGGTGGGACGTGCACACGGCTGCCGCCGCCCACAACGCTCACGGGGCCGGGGCGGGCAACTGGCTGACCGACTCCGCCCCTCTGCACCCCCAGCTCAACGTGTCCAGCTACGCCGACTACACGGGCTCCCTCGGCCACTCGCTGACCTCCAGCCCCGGGGCGCTGCTGTCGCAAGGCCAGCACCTGCTCCAGGACACCTACAAGGGCATCCTGCCTTCCCAGGCCGACCCGCTGGCCGCCGCCTCCTCCGTCAGCCCCTTCCTGCCCCGCCCCTCTCTGACCAGTCCCCGCTCCTCCCGCCGTTACACGGGCCGGGCCACGTGCGACTGCCCCAACTGCCACGAGGCTGACCGCCTGGGCCCCGCCGGGGAGCACCTGCGGAAGCGCAACATCCACAGCTGCCACATCCCGGGGTGCGGGAAGGTCTACAACAAGACCTCGCACCTCAAGGCTCACCTGCGCTGGCACACCGGCGAGCGGCCCTTCGTCTGTAACTGGCTCTTCTGCGGCAAGCGCTTCACGCGCTCCGACGAGCTGCAGCGCCACCTGAGGACTCACACGGGCGAGAAGAGGTTCGCGTGCCCCACGTGCAACAAGCGCTTCATGCGCTCCGACCACCTGTCCAAGCACTCCAAGACGCACTCGGCGTGCGGTGGCAAGAAGGACTCGTCGGGCAGCGACACGGAGAACAGCCAGGACAACACCAGCCTCAGCTCCCCTCCGCCCTCCGGAGCTCCAGGGGGAAGAGTCGGGATGGGGGCCGGTACCCCGGGAGCCTCCTCGCCTCCCCTCATCAAGGAGGAACCGAGGATTCGGTGATGGTGCTCCCAGGGGCGCTGAAGTACACGGCTCTGACAATCGTTGAATGACATTGACCACTGTGGGAACGCGAAACATGTTTTTGTCTTGTCTTTTCTTCTACCTGTCGTGACATTTGGCGGTCTCCGTTTCTGACGCGAGGTCTGTTTTGACCGATGTGACAAAATCTGATTGCGTCGTGTCCAGTTCGAGCGTCATGGGTCTGGGTGTTCTGGACGAATCCCGCCCCCCCTCCCCCTCCTCACCCTCCCCCCCCCCCCCCCCCCCCCCCGAACCCCCAACCCCCACCCTTTTGTTTCTTCTTTTTTTTTTTTCCCTATTGAGGACGCGAGTAGTTTGCAGTCATGACATTTTGCAGTCTCTGCTCATTCTGACGCATAGTGTCTGAAACCGAAGAGACTAATCCTGAATGCGTTGTGTTTGGCCTGCTCCTCAAGGCTGTGGGCTGTTTCAACTCCCCCTCCTCCATCCACCCCCCTTCCCACCCCCCACGCCCCCTTCACACCCCCAGCCCTCCTCACGCCATCGGTGTTGAAGGGTGTGTGACGAAGCTGCTCAAGATAACAGTTCACCTCGCGCTTACCGGCAGTACGATAAGTAAACAGCCCTCTATGATGCTGTAAGCAAGGAGGCGAGACTGGCTTGACAGTATGAACGCTCACTGGCTTGACAATGTGAACGCTCACTGGCTTGACAGTGTGAACGCTCACTGGCTTGACAGTGTGAACGCTCACTGGACTTTTACAGTGTGAACGCTCACTGGTTGACAGTGTGAACGCTCACTGGATTTACAGTATGAACGCTCACTGGATTGACAGTGTGAACGCTCACTGGATTTACAGTATGAACGCTCACTGGATTGACAGTGTGAACGCTCGCTGGCTTGACAGTGTGAATGCTCACTGACTTGACAGTGTGAACACTCACTGACTTGACAGTGTGAACGCTGACTGGCTTGACAGTGTGAACGCTGACGCTGCAGTTCTGCAAATCTGGTCCCTGGTGTGGTGACACTGGCACTGAGTTCTCGCAGCGCTCCCACAAAGCTTCGCAGGGATAACTGTGCTCCTTTGTGCGTGCATCTTTTGTTCACACCAAGAGTGATCTCGTTACCTTTTTTCTTTTTTTCGCTGGGTTTTCTTTTTCTTTTCAATGTGTTTTTGGTTTGTTTCTGTTTGTTTTGGGTTTCTTGCTTTGTTTTCAGATTTGCACATGTGTACCGTGTTGTGGTGACGGAGACTTGTTTAGACAAAGCATAATGCTGTGCCGGAAAGAGACCGCTGCTTCTCGTCCACGTCTTCGGACTTGATAAACGAGGAAGCTCTGTAATAGTTTGACTTTCTTAAAGGACTACACGAAAAGAGACTTCTCGTAAAAGACGATCACTGGCAGTTAGACGGAATCTTTTTCAATCTCGTTGTTGTTGTTGAAGTGTTGCCGTACCGTAGGTTGATTAGGGACTGGAGCCCAGGACGTCCACCTCGACTTTAACACAGCTCCTGAGCTCTGATTTTCAATCTCAGTCAAGCTTTTGAACATGTACAGTTGTTGTCTTTTTTTCTTCTTCTTTTTTTTTTGGGGGGGGGGGGGTGGCGGTAGTAGGGAACCCCTACCTCCCCGCCCTCTCTCTCCATCCCTCATTCGCTAAATCAAAGCAAGAAAATAAATACGCGCGGAGCGAGCTTGCTCATGTTGAAGTTAACAAACACTGACCACGGCAATCCTATTAATGCATAATGAGAAAACCAGTAACATGTCCATTTCGTCGGAGGGAAGAAAGACTTGATAATGATATTGAGTGTCTGCAGTTCAGCATAGGACGCTGAAAATGGATGCTAAATACGCAGATATGATTTTTATGGTACTTTGCCTCTTGCCTCTTGTCCTTACAGCATGCTATGCTCTGTCCACCGACAAGATTTGTTTTTGAAGTTCTTTTGAGCATGGTGTGAATCTTTTGTCTTGAACTGTTTAAATCTCATTGTTGGTGTGGGAGGTTTGGCTGCGCAGGTACACAATAACACACATGCCATACTTCACCACTCGTCGACTACACCCGTGACACGTGGTATGGCTGTGAAGGTGATAATTAACAGAGCACTGTAATTGAAAAACAGCACTGTTCCTGTGATGGACAGAAACTGGAGTTGCATCATATCACGCATAACTATAGTACATCTGAGAAGAAGGGGGGGGGGGGGGGGGGGGGAGGGAGAAGAAGAAGCAGAACTTGAGAAGAAGGCAACGAGGTCACAATTCTGTATACTGTTCAGCCAATAAAAAGTATTCATGCAGTAAGCCACAGAGCTTTCATGAAGACTTTTTAGTAATAATGGCGGATTTATATCACTTCCACCGTGCATGGTTCATGCACGCGTACGATGGTAAAGATTTCAATATGTTTGGAAACTGTCATTTTTAAAAAGCTGAACAACAGATGCTGCTGCACAAACCTTTGATTCTCCTCGAAAAGGGCGCGCGCATACGATTTTTGTTGTTGTTGGTTTTTGTTCATAACGTGACGCCGATATATAACAGGGTGTTTTGTGCATGCATAATACGTTTTACATAATAATTGTTTTCTCTTGGAAATTGGGTTTTCAAAACTTTGTTTGAAGAAAAATTGCCTTAAAATTCATCTCTGTGAATAATTGTTAACTCTTGATGTGCGTTATTGATTTTTTCTTTTCTTTTCATTTTGATTTAATTTAATGGTTTGTTCAACGTGAATGTGGCATAATTATTCGAAACAAAATCGGTCAGACTGCACGAGATGTTAATAGTATTATCGGCCATAAGTAGGCCCTACTGACACATACTGCACAACAGTTTTAAATTTATCACCACGAAGGTTGTTAAGGGATTACTGTGGGATTTTATATCCATAGCTGAATTGTAATTGGTTTCCCGGGATTATATGTTATCAGGTTAATATTGAAAGAGCTCGAATTATTTGATACACAGTTGTGTGTATGCATGTGTATGTGCGTGCGTGCGTGCGTGCGTGCGTGCGTGCGTGCGTGCGTGCGTGTGTGTGTGTGTGTGTGTGTGTGTGTGTGTGTGTGTGTGTGTGTGTGTGTCCTTTTGGGCTCGTTCATAGTCTTAAAAAAAAGAAAAGAGGATTTACAGGTGACAGTTTTTCCTTGTCTGTTTTCCTTTTGTTATTGTCGTTGTTTCTTACTTCCTGCCCCCCCCCCCCCCCTCCCTTCCCCCCCCTGCCCCCTCCCCCCCCCCCCCCCCCCCCCCCCCTCTCTTCTTTTTTGGTGTTATCTTAAGAGCGTTCCGGTTGTTGTTTTTCAGTCTTAATTTCTATCGTTTACAAACTGCTGGCGTTTTAATTTCGAGTACAGGTTTTCAACTTGCTGCAGGTCAGAATCGGTCCAGTACACGTAAGCTACATGAACCTTTTCTCTCTGTTTCATGCAAATAAATAACATCAATTACCCGCCCCAAGACTAAATTTCTGGCAAGTCTTGACATATACACAGTCGTACATGCTGATCGCTATTTTCTTTGTGTTTTATTTATTTCTGGAACCTCCAGTTTGTTAATAATTATAGGTTCTTTACTGATACATTGATGAATTTGTCTTTTCTGAGTACATAATCTCGAGGAGATGATTGCAACGGATAAAAAAGTTACGCTGTTTATGTTGATAACACTTTGGAGAAACAGCGTGACAGAGGTTGAGGTTGAACTTAACAGACGCATTAGCTGAAAGCAAATATGTCATGTTCCTTTTTGTAATTAAAAATGTTAGCATTATTAAATGTGGTACTTACGATTACTAAAATATTATACATATTTTCAAATTGTTTAGATGAAGAAAAACCAGATAACAAAACAAAATTCATTGACTGATAGTGCTTGCACTGTTGGTGAAAAACACATCCCTTTGTGGCTTCTAAATTATATATAACTAGAGCAAGAACAACAGCACAAAAAACACCGACAACAAAACAACAATAACCTCAACAACAAACGAAACAACCATAACTGCAAAGGAGCGGAAGATTAATTAAATTCAAGAGAATCAGAGATGTTAGAAAAATAACAAGAACGGTACTCAAAGGAATTAATCAGTACAAGCACATGTTAATGTTTATAAACACTTTTGGTAAAATTCTTGCCTGATGCTCTTTGGAAATTTTCTTGATACGTTTCTTTTAATCTCACTAATTTAGGGTTTAAAACAAATATTTCTCCGTATTTTTCATCTACTGGGACTCAGAGCAGGAAGTTATCCCGCTGTTTAACTCAGATCAGTTCGATTCAGTAGCACTTGATTCATCCCACAAGGGCAGTTCCATCAGCCAATAATCCGACATTAGCATGAGCGTCATTAATAAATTTTATTATTGTCATAATTAAAAATGTATACGCCATTGTTGTTATAATATTATTGTCACTCTTATTATTATTATTATTATTATTATTATTATTACACGAGCGATGTCGTCAGACAGAGAGAGAAAAGAAAAAGAAAAAAATCAGAAAAATAAACCGAGTGCATTTTTTCCCCCTCCAATTTAAATTCCTTTTTTATTTTAATTACGGGTTATTAATGTTGGAAATAAAAGGTATCCTGCACCACGCACTTGTGTTTAATTCCATGGCGTGAATGCGATTTGTCCTGGTGCGTGTTCTTGGTCTTTGGTTGTTCCCGTTGTGTTGAAGGTGTGTGACCCTGTAATAGGATAACTGTATATTTCCATTGTACATTATATTGAAGTGTGAAGAAACGTTGCGGCGCAGTGTGGAAATTTATTTTGAGATAAATAAAGTTACTTTCACCCGTTTGAAATTCGGTTTTGTTTTCAATCGTAAACATCAGTTGTAAATAGTTTTGTTTTGGTGCGTGCGTGTTTGTGTGTGTGTGTGTGTGTGTGTGTGTGTGTGTGTGTGTGTGTGTGTGTGTGTGTGTGTGTGTGTGTGTGTGTGTGCGTGCGTGCGTGCGTGCGGCGTGCGGCGTGCGTGCGTGCGTGCGTGTGTGTGTGTGTGTGTGTGTGTGTGTGTGTGTGTGTGTGTGTGTTTTGTGTGTGTGTGTGTGTGTGTGTGTGTGTGTGTGTGTGTGTGTGTGGTCTGTGTATCGGGTGGCTGGTTGTCTATCTGTCTGTGTGTCTGTCTATGTTCGCAACCCGTGTGTATGTGTGTCTGTCAGTCAATCTGTGATTTTGGGGGCGAATCGAGAGGACCAGTTCATTACTCGCCACGAGTGCAGCCACACATTTCTGGTCTCGCCTTGACAGAATGTAACGGCTCTCGGAAACACCCGCTGGAACGGGTCTGTCAAAGTCTCTCATCTTCTCGACTAATCTCAAAACATGATAAAAAAATCTCTTCAAACAGTCCTTAAAATTTCACGATGCCACCTTTTCCCCGCCCCACCCCACCCCACGCCACTCTTTAATCGTTTTAGTTTTGTTGTTGTTGTTTTTGTACTCTTTTTCTTTTCTTTCTCCACTGTAAAAAAAAAAGAAGAAAAAGAAAAAAGAAAAAAAAAAGAGCGAAAGAGGCAAGCAGAAAAACGTTTGATTCAGAATCTTGGAAACCCTAAACGATTGCTAACCGAGCCTTAACGTTTGTATTTACATGGGACACGGCAGGTTGAACGACGGGTTTTGAGAGTCTTATCTTTGTTGTCCCAAATGCCATTTCCCCCCCCTTTACATCGAGTCAAAGGCGTGCACTTGCGTGCCCACCTGTCAGACCTGGCTTCGTCTGACAGATTGAAAGGAACCTGTACCTGTCCGCCAGTGCATAGACCTAGTGAGGTTTTCGTCCGCAAAAAGAGCGTGTTTTCCCCCTTTCAGTTTGAGGTTAGTGAAGACACGTTGAATTTGTGTTGATGATAATGTGTCAATGACTTGCTAGTGTGTGTGTGTGTGTGGCTGTATGTGTGTGTACGTGCATGTGTGTTGTGTGCGTGCGTGCGTGTGTGCGTGCGTGCGTGCGTGCGTGTATATACGTACAGGCAAGGTTAAAATTACAGGCATTTTTTTATGATAGAATATATATTACTTACGGAATAGCTAACGACGACAAGAACAACAACGACCAAAACTAGTAACGAAAACACAGTCAAGATATGGATTGAGGCATCTCAGCGGAAGAATGAACATGCAAATGAACACCCACAAAAGTAGGTAAGAATGTCAAAACGGAATAACAAGTAGAAATCGAATCCGAAAATAAAGTGAATTTTCACTTCTTTCTCTGTCTCATATTTCTTTGTCCATACAATGCCAGGCTATACGGTTAAAGCAGTCATGAAATCAATTAACTGAAAGCAATGCGTATGCAACAGATGTTAATCTCAAATTCAGATCACAAAAGTTCTGCACGCAGATATTGAATTTGTGCACAAAAAGATAAACAAGGGAGACAAAAACAGGGGGGGAGGGGGGCAGAGGAGGGGGGGGGGGGGGACACACAAACCACGACAATACAGCAACAGCAAAAACAACACCAAACAGCAAAAGGCAACAGAAACAGTGGGGTGAGGAGGAAAAAAAGAAGTGAGGAAGCTCTATACTATAACTATGGAAATACGTGTGTGTGTGTGTGTGGTGTGGTGTGGTGTTGTGTTGTGTGTGGGTGGTGTGTGTGTGGTGCGTGGTGCGTGGTGTGTGTGTGTGTGTGTGTGTGGGTTGTGTGTGTGTGTGTGGTTGTGTGTGGTAGTGTATGTTGTGTTGTCGTGTGGTGGTGTGAGTGTAGTGTGTGTGTGTGTGTGTGGTGTGTGTGTGTGTGTGTTGTGTGTTTTGGTGAGTGGGTGGGGTGTGGAGGTTTGTGTGGTGGTGTGTGTGTGTGTGTGAGTGTGTGTGTGTGTGTGTGTGTGTGTTGTGTGTGTGTGTGTGTGTGTGTGTGTGTGTGTGTGTGTGTGTGTGTGTGAGTGTGATGAGTTTGTGTGTGTGTGTGTGTGGTGCTGCGTGTGTGTGTGTGTGTGTGTGTGTGTGTGTGTGTGTGTGTGTGTGTGTGTGTGTGTGT
>JABMCL010001464.1:655000-667500 GCA_018857735.1 Alviniconcha marisindica
TCGCCGTGTGCAAAATGCAACCCAAGCTGCAACTGCGTTTCTGTCACTGGACAAAACCGAATATAGATTAACTTGATACATTTAAGACGTTAAGCATGATCTGATTTCCTCACAGTAGATGGATCATTTTCCGCGAATAGCCTGCTGCGTAACACGCACGTGCGAAGCGAGTATTTAACATGCAAAAAACAGAAAAAAATACTGCAGTCCAAAGCACCGGTCACTTTAGTTCTGCTGTGAATAGCACGCACGTACGGAAGGAACATTTAACCCACAGTCACTGGCAGATCAAAGCTCCCGCCTCGCCAATGTTCTTGTGTCTTGCCGCCTTTCATCAAACGATCAATCGGAATCGGGAAGCAACACGCCTAGATCTTTTGGCCATTAATAATCATCACATTAATTTCTGAATCTGCTCTTCATGCAGGACAAATAATAAATTATTTTAGCCACTAGCTGTGCGATGTGCTTTCAGCCAAGCAAAACAAAACGATACGACACTCTAGGAGTTATTTCCCTGAGCTTAATTCGCTGTCAGCCACGAAGGCTAAAGCAGGGCAAAAGAAAATTCGATAAAATTAATCACAAGTAAAAATCTGAGTTCAGTTCAGCTCATTCAAGATGGTATTTATACGCTCGGAAAGACTTATATGCGCTCCAACCCGTGTCTTAGAAGTTTCCCCAACGTTGCCTTTGAAACAGTTTTAGTGTTCGTTTGTTTGACGATGGCTCTTTCTCGTCTTCTCAAAAGCAGAACAAACAAACAAACAAACAACTCGAGCGCTTCCTTTTCTAGGCGTCCCTTCTCCAGGCAATCAGTGGTGTGATGGTGTCCTTTGCTTTGTGAGCGCAAGTCACCCTGATATAACTGTCATGACTGACTGGGCTTAAAATAAATTATCTGTCTGTGCCCGCAGATAGTGTATCAAGCTTACCAACACTTCATGTAATTTGCCTCGTATCACGCTTACTGCTATAGTGATTATATTCCGGTATTACCTAGCCCCGGCCACTGTGTCACCTACGGTGAAGTTAGGCAAGTAAAGCACAAACAATAACGACAAAGCAAAACAAACAACAACAACAACAAAACCCACAAAAGACGTATATATGACGTCTACGAAGGTTGTCTGTGTGGTCCCTGGGTGGTCCGGATTGGCCACAGTACTCCCAGCTTTTGGTCGGAGCCGGTCAGGGATAAAAACGTCATATCTCGGAAGGACACAGAGTGAGCCGGTTTGGCCTGGCGGTAAGGCGTTAAGCTGGTTCGAATCTGCTTCGGATCTCCTTTCTCTTCAACAGTTGTGGTCTGTGGACACTGTCTTATGACTTTGTCCCTCACAATTATGAAACATTAAAATGGCTCTCATCGCTGCCCACCTTAATGCAGAAATCATTCTGGTGGTGACAATGTAGCGATAGGTATATAATCTCCCTCTCCCCCCACCTCCATACCCCCCTCCCACCTCCGCCCGCTTCTACCCGTCCCTAATAAGCCTCATGGTTTCTGTGGATGTCAAGCACCATGTTTACTTAAGGACACAGACCTGTGATCCAGTTTTGCCAGAGACACTTACTGTAGTATCTCTGGTTTGGCCTAGCGGTCAGGCGTGGGCCTGGTAGGCAGGACTTCGGTTCGATTCCGCTTCGGCTCTCCTCTCTGTTCGAAAGTTGTGGTTTATGGACACTGTCTTTGCCCGTCACGACTAATGAAAAATTCAAACGGTTCTCGTCGCTGCTCATCTTAATGTAGAAATCATTCTGGTGATGATAGAGTAGTGCTGGGTATAGTCTTCCCATCTGCCCATCTCCAGCAATCTGGGTCCCCGCCAGTAACTCTCCCGAGACAACTCTGCTTTTTCAAAGAACGCTTCTCTCTTGGTTTGTAAAGCACCTTTTCTGCACAGTTTGACTGTTGAGTGTATGTGTGTATGTAGAGGAAGTGGTGTTAATATGATTACTGATGTCCTGTACAGTGTAAATATGTACTTACTTTTTTTGTATAAAGCACTTGGAGCTAAGTCATGTTATGGACTATAGAAGTGTTATGTATTATTATTATTATTATTATTAACAAATCTAATCATGAACGGGACCCGAACCAATGATCGCCCGACCGGCATTGTGAAGGGTCAACCACTGCACCACGGCGACCGGCCATGATCGTCGAATTAATCTTTATTTTGCATTAGACTTGCAGTGTTTTGTTCCGTATTTAGACTGGGCTTCTTGATATGACATGTGTGTGGTTTGAGGCATGACAGGAGATTGAATGTGTGTTGATTTATGACGGTGTATACATTCATCCTTGGATGACCCTGTAGGATTGACATGACGTTGATTAACTGATTTTATGATTATTATGATTATTAGTAGTAGTAGTAGTAGTAGTAGTAGTAGTAGTAGTAGTAGTAGTAGTAGTAGTAGTAGTATTTTATATCTTATTATTATTATTTCAACTCTGTATATATCTTCTGTCCCATGTAAATATATGAAGGAGAAACCAAACAGGAAAATACTTGCAGAGAAAGTAAGACAATAAAAGTAGTTGCCACTAACCCACCTCCACCCCCACTCCCCACACACAACCCCCACCCCACCCACATCCCTTCTGCTGCCTCGCCCCCACATACTGCATACTCAGACAGAGCGGGAAGGATTCTATTGGCCATCTCAGTTGGACAAACTAAAAGTCAGCTTCCTAAGTTCAACGTTGCTATACGTCCACATAGACCAACCATATTAAGGACTATTAGGGATGGGGAGCCCAGGACGGCCACCTCGACTTTCACACAGCTCCTGGGCTCCGTCAACTTCATAAATTTCAAGTCTGGTTTTTATCTTTAGGGTCAAGGAATACATGTCGGATCCTGTCGCGTGAACTTTGACATGACTGGCTGCCTGCAGTGTCAGACTAACCGGAAGTCTCATTACGATGCATCGGCGGGATGATCTGCGGTCTAGACGCTCGACGCCAATTGGAAGGGGAGGGAAAGGGAGGGGGGGGGGGGGGGGGGTCTTTTATGGATTGTCTGGTAGTAGTAAGACCTGTGTTGGCTTTGAAGCACGGTAGTGGTAAATTTGGGGCAGATTTGGTAGGGTTGCCGCAAGAAAAGAACAATAATAACAACAAAAATAAATAACAATAAACTTAATTTCCCGCTGGGTTGAATAAAGTATATAGGTATTGTTGAGTATTTTATTATTGTTCTTTTCTTGTGGTAATCCCGAGTACTTTGAAACTGTACATATTAACGAATTTCCCAGCAATAGTAGTAGAAGATGATGACGATGGTGATGATCTTGATGATGATGGTGGTGGTTGTGATATGATGATGTTGATAACGAAGGTGGTAGTGGTTGTGTTATGATGATGTTGATAACGATGGTGGTAGTGGTTATGGTATGGTGATGTTGATAACGAAGGTGGTAGTGGTTGTGGTATGGTGATGTTGATAACGAAGGTGGTAGTGGTTGTGGTATGGTGATGTTGATAAGGATGGTGGTAATAGTTGTGGTATGATGAATTTGATAACGATGATAATAATGATGGCAATTAGAAGAAGAGGACGAAGAGTGTGTGTTTTTAATCCAGTGCGGAGATCAGAAATTTCTTTCGGGTGGCCAACCAACTGATTGTGATACCAGCCAACCAATCCACTAGACTACTGTAACCTACTTCACGGTGCCGATCGAAGACCTAGATTAAGCACACATGACCAGCTCCGGGCTTTCGGGAGCTGACCCTCAGGTCTCGAACCTTTCTCAGGAAGATACTGTGTCGAAGTACCTCAGACTTCCTTCTTCACAGACTGCACGTGAAACCAACACCTCGCTCAAACCTCAAGACGGTGAGGTGCAAGAGGACTGGGCTGATGTGTGAATATTATTTACTGCTGTTTCTTGCTCCGCAAAGCGCCATCTTTCCCAAAGTCCGACAACTTAGACAGGAGCCAGGGACAATGGCGAAGGACGTGTGGGCTATCATTAGTCGCGGGTTTAGATTGCAGTCGATTGCAGCGCTTCCCCATAGTTTAACAGTCGGAGTACCCTCCCACCCCTTTCCTCTCCCCCCTCCCCCTTCTTCCATTTTCGTCTGCTGCTTCACCCGTGGGAACTGAGCTTGGTGCGTCTTCACGACTACGGCGGGAATCATGCCAGGGACTGTAAGTCTTAACGAAGGAACAGAGTACGTCTGGAAACGTTAGAAGCCAGGGAATCACGAAAACCTGTAATTTGGGACCCAGTCCGGGTTGCGAAAAGTCTTAATGATCTCCAGCGTGCAGGAAGTTTGCTTCGGCGTCAGGAGAAGAAGTCTAATTTTGCGCATTTTGAATTGCGACGGAGGTGTTGTTTCTGACACGCCGAAACTGGGTAATCGTGCAGTCGATCGTTCTGGAGTTTGTCTCAGGTGTCGTCAGCAAATTGGTACTTTTTGCTGTTAATTGGCTCTGTGCTGATGAGGAAACTTTTACGAGGAAAATGTCCATCGATAGTGTGACATAAACGCTGGTAATTGCTACCGTCGTGGTCTTCACGGCCGTTGACTTCGAGTGAGTCAACCGAAGGAGAAGACATCTAGATAATTAAGCAGGACCTTATTTGTCGGTTAAAACTAAAGCGCACCGCAACCTCCTCAGCAAAAATATGAACGTTATTGCAAAGGACCAAAAGTCCATCAAGTGATATATTCCCTCATTCTTCTTCTTCTTCTTCTTCTCTCTCTCTCCTCTCTCTCTCTCTCTCTCTCTCTCTCTCTCTCTCTCTCTACACCTTCCCCACAGAGACATTTCTAGCCTAGAGTAAATAAAAACAAGTTTCACCACACTCTGTTAAAAAAAAAGAGAAAAAAAGTTTTTTTTCTTGAAACCTTTCCCAATGAACTGAGACTGAAAAAGCTATTTCTAGCCAAGAAATATCCCCGGTCCGTGAAACCATAAAGCACACCTGTTGTCCTTTAGCCCTGATCAGTCCGTGCTTCTCAAACAGAATATCGGATGGTTTTCGAGAAGGGTGGATAGTCACGAACTGAGTCCAGTTAGTATTGAGCCTCGTTTTCCTTCACACGTCTTGTATGGAGAGGATTTGTCCACAGGGCTTCAAGATCGGGACCAAGGCCCCTTGGGGTTAGGCATTTTTGAAGGATTCGTCTTGAGGAAGAGTTTCGTCTAGTCTCTGGTAGTGGAGGGGGTCCAGTAAGTAAGTAAACATGGTTCTTAACGTCCACAGAAACCATAAGGCTTATTAGGGACGGGGAGAAGGTAGGGGAAGAGGGTGTGGAGGTGGGGGGAGAGGGAGATTATATACCTATCGCTACACTGTCACCACCAGAATGACTCCTGCATTAAGATGGACACCGATGAGAGCCATTTTAATGTTTCATTAATTGTGAGGGACAAAGTCACAAGACAGTGTCCACAGACCACAACTTTTGAAGAGAAAGGAGAACCGAAGCGGATTCGAACCGAAGTCCCTCTGCTTACCGCTGGGCCAAACCGGCTCACATCTGCCCCTTCCTCCCGGCTTCCCTGTTATAAACCACACAGTGATGCTGCTATTACATGCTCCCCCTCTGTGTGTCAAATTTATGAGCGTATTCCGTGAAATCAGATCAGGTGAAAAGGTCCCCATTACGTTCATAATGCTTCTGCTCTCGCCTGATGTATCTTCCACTCGCTCTCATCCGACAGGAAGACCCCGACTTCTCTCCCCGTGATACGTGGGCAATAATTGGCGAATTTATCTCCCTTGGCCCCAACAACCTTAAACTGAAAGTTCAGCGAGATGAGCGCGGCGCACGTGGGCTTCAAGTTCTTCTTCCGCTGTGGCAGTCGTCCTGAGCTTTACACAGTCCTTGTGTGGATTTTGAGGGAAAGGGGCATGGACACTTTAATCATATTTCCAGGCGAGGAAACTGGATAGTTTAATCGGCCCTCCGAGGAACCCGAGACAGGATTTCAAAGCGAGGGCGCGGTGATTTTGGGTGATTTTTGCCTTGCAGTCAACTATTTAGGAATTATGGGCAACAATGGTCAGGGGAGACCATCGGGGAGCTCTCACCACGTTATTAATGGTCTGCCCCTGCCGCCACATACAATCAGACTCTCCAAGTTCAGATTCGCTGCCAGAACGTCTGAAACCTCGACTTGCTCGGAGCTGTGAGGGTCTGGCCGAAGATGAAACGATTGGGACATGACGCTGTCTGCCGGAGTGAGAGATAATCGCTGTCCATGGTCCCAGCTCTGCCTAGTAGTTGTAGTCAGTGATGGTTACTAGGTGGGCTTACCACCACATGCTCTTCAGCAGCTGGAAAAAAAGACACGTTCTTTAGGTGCAAGGAATCTGATGCTGCAGTGGCAAAGTTGCTGTTTTAATATTCAGACTTCCGCATGGTGTTCGTGATTTTGTTGTGAAATGTTCTGTTGCATCAGTCGTAATGAAATGTTTAGGCCAGAGGCAATTTATGAAACGAATTTGCAAAATATCTTTCTGTCTGTCTGTCTGTCTCTATAACGCACGGTCAAGTGTGTGTGTGTGTGTGTGTGTGTGTGTGTGTGTGTGTGTGTGTGTGTGTGTGCGTGCGTGCGTGCGTGTGTATCTGTGTGTGTATGGCGGGGGGGGGGGGGGGGGGTACGTATGTCTGTTTACCCAAAAGAAAAGTTAGATTGTACGTAACGTCATTAAAAACACACCCCTTAATTAAACGTATAAAGTAATGTAAACATCAACAGTCCCTATACACAATATAATCCTAAGAAAAAAAAGAAGAAAAAAAAGGCGAAATCACTATACTAAACCAAGACGAATAAGAACACCATCACTGGAAAAAAGATTGTTTCTTTGTGGAGACCTAACAGGCTATTTCCACCTTCGTTTACTCTGAGCGTCATCCCAGGAAGGGCAGGCTAAAAAACCAAAAAACAAAAACAGTGAGGAGCGCGACCATTGCCGAAGAGTGTCTCCACATTGTATAGATTTTCCATTAGAGGCGGCGAAGAGATGGTCGCGGGCATCCCCCCATCATGTTGCTAATTCTGATGCCCTCTCCCTTTTCCTCCTTCTGCCCGCCCTGATCCTCCCAGTTCCTCCCTCTCCTCCTCCCGTTTTCACTCTCGAGTGCCATCTCATTTTTTGTTACCCCTTGCGTCGACGTGGGGTGGTGCTTTGTGGCGCGGTTTCCTTGCAACTGTGTGTGCTGCTGTTGTGGCGAGGAGAGCTCTTATCTTCGGAAGACAGGCCTGAATCTGCCGTCATCTGCGCGAGTTATCTGAGGAGAAAAGGCTACTTTTTTTGTACTAGCCGTCTTTTCTGTCAGTTTTGTTCCCTCGTCTGTATGGACAGGGTACATGTCGGGGTATGGGCTAGAAGAGGATAGGGGTTGTGTGGGGGATATGATGGGTAAGGTTGAAACTATTGTTGAAACAGTCCTTTTGGAGGAGGTTCGTTTTCATTTTGCACTCTCTCTCTCTCTCTCTCTCTCTCTCTCTCTCTCTAAAATGCACACAAAAACAACAAACCAAAGAACAACTAACCAACCGACCAAACACACAAAGCACATATAAATAAATTAATAAAAGGGAACAAATTCTCATATATTTATGCGTAAAGAAGCAGATAAAATGAAACCTAACACCATCTGTAGGCCTAGGCTACATACCGTAGCTCAGTAGGCTACACGAATCTCTCTGATAGACCATAGACCATCGACCCATGAACCTCCAAGTCTTAAAGTAGACTGATGTTGGTCGGGCACTTAACCTCCCCCCCCCCCCCCCCACCCCCTTCTTAAAAACAAACAAACAAGCAAACAAAGAACAACAGCAGCAAAAACAAAATTATCCACAGATACTTTTTGTTGTTCTTTTCGGCTCATTTCTTCGTTGACTTGATTTATTATCGCTTTTATATGCAACGCTATTCTCCGGTTTGCTTCACTTCGTACACATTTGACTGTTTGGGTGTAGGGTTGGTCGCAGTGCCGTCCTGGTTACTCCTGTGCCACAGTCTTCACGTGCGTGGCATGAGCATGACTCGTGCGTGTTTGCATCGTCACGCACGAGCTAATGACCGATCTTGTTCTGTTGGGAAAGGATTTAGTATGCTGATCTGGAATTCTGTGCAGCCCTCTTTGTTTTGAAAATCACACGTCGGCGTGTTTAATCCTTTCCGATTGAATCTGCTGATGTTTGTCTCTGTTTAGTCTTCTTTGTGTCATTGTCGACAATTGTTACTAAGACTTGCAGGTGTTGTGTTCTATATTTAGACTGGGCTTCTTGACATGACTTGTGTGTGGTTTGAGACATGAGAGAAGTTTGAATCTGTATTGACTTATGACGCTGTATAATTGTCCATCCTTGGACGAAACTGTATTACTGACATGACCTTAATTAGTTGATTTTATTATTATTATTATTATTGTAGTTGTTGTTGTTTTAACTTTGTACATATTTTTACATTTAGCTACTACGTATAACTACACTTTCGGGAGGGGGTAGGGTGAGCAGCGGGCTATTTGTACTTTATTGGTATAAATGTCTTTAGTAGTTTTAACTTGTGACAGCCTACATGTATACACTGTGTGCATTTGGCTCTATGAACACGCAAGGTCTTGTGTGGACGCTTCCATGCGCCATATAAAAATTGTCATTCATTCACTATCTAATTACCAGCTGAATGGCTTATCTGGAAATGGTCCGTCCAGTGTAATTTTCCCCCCGGTCTTTTTTCTTTTGTTCTCTTTTCTGCGCTGTCTCAATTTTTATATGTGCCGGTACTGCTAAGTCATCTCTTCTGCGTGGTGAGCATATTCCCTCTATTGGGCGATTCAGCGAAGCTGGTTTGCTAGAGTGAATGCACTTTGTAATCTTTCGCGCAAGAAGTCGCGAGAGGTCGCAGCGCACTTCCGGGCCGATTTCTGAGTAGGCGTTGCTTCACGCTGTGTATAACAGTGGAAGTTGAATCTAGAATCGCGAAGCAGTACAAATGCCAATACTGTTGCAGTTGCAAAAATTACCGTGGAAAGGGGATGGAGGGTGAAAAAAAGTGTCTTTGAGTCGATTTTTGGCTGAACAGGAGATCGGAGTTCGTAGAAAAAATGCGTTTTGGGGCATCCTATAGCACGAGCAACAAGTTATTGCTTGTTGCCAGACACATTCTGACTACGGGCCTCCAAAATGCCTTTAAAGTTGGCAGTGTAAAATTCGCAAATTCACTGTCACCGCCTTCCATTGTGAAGAAAGTACGCACCGGAAGTAAAAGCAGCCAAGGGACTTAAGCGATACCGTGCAAAAGTCAAGGGAGTTAACAACCCCGCCTGAATAGCCCAATATTCCCCTAGGTCTATATTCCCCCAGGTCTATCTTGCCCTAGGTCTCTGCTAATTCCTACAGCCGGGTCTACACATTATTTCCCCAGCTACACCTGCTCACTTTCGACGTTGCAACGCGGTCTTTGCGACAGAGTTGAAGGAAGAGCGATTCTTATTCTTCCTCTTCCGTCTTCCTCCTCCTCCTTTTTCCGCAGCTGTGACCCAACCTTTTGTCTTTCGCCTTGATGTAGATAAAAGTTGTTGTTTATCCTCATGTCGACAATGTACCGTTGACGGGGCGTTAAAATCCCAGAAATTACTAACTCTTCTTCTTCTGTTTCTTCTTCTTCTGTTTGTTTTTCCTCCTCCTCTTCCTCTTATTTTTCTTGTTCTTCTTCTTCAAGACTGAGCAGATGTTCCTGTTGAACGTCCACGAACGTTCGTTCAATGTTGCTTTACGTCCACAGACTTGCACGAGCCTTGGACGTCCTCGTTACACACACACTCCAAGGCAGCGTGAGCCAACCCGACACAGACAGAGCTGATCCGTGTACACTTGACCCCCGGCGTTCAGTTGACCGTTCCCATTGTGCCGGACAGTTACTTAAAACTTTGCACGCTCCTGTGGGCTGCTGACTCACGGAGACTGACGTTGGGTGGACGCTGCCTGCAGATTATCTCCTCCAAGGGCCCGTAACCTCTCCAAGGCCCGTCACTCCATCGTAGGCCCTCCGCCGTGTGACGGAATGATGACCAATGCATGAGCAGTTCTCCGCGGCCAGACTTTTCAAGGGTGGAAGAACTTATCTTGAGATGCTTGTAAATACCGTGTGCGATTAAGCGGTGGCCTGAGCGCCTGTGTAAAAAAAATGGGTGTTATCTTTATACAAGTATTTGTGTGTGCAGATACAAACACACACACACACATACGCACACACACACAGACACACACAGACAAACACACACACATACGCACACACACACAGACACACACAGACAAACACACACACACACACACACACAAACACACACACGAGTATGTGTATGATAAAAACATGTTACTGCTATGGATCACATTTTGAAGAGCTCCATCTTTTGAGAGAGAAAAAACTAAACAAAAAACAACAAGTAGAAAACAGAAGAAGCAATTCGGCAGTAAATGCAGAGGTAGCTTGTAATCTAGTTCCGATTTTTGCTATGTGCTCATTGTATTCCTTCCGCTTGTTGTTCTTCTTGCACTCATTAATTTTGTTGTTATTGCTGTTCTTTTGTTGTTGTTGTTGTTGTTGTTGTTGTTGTTGTTGTCTTCTTCTTCTTCTTCTTTTTTCTTGCGGGGAGGGCGGTTTGCCTAGAGGGGATGATGCTATGTCCGTCAGAATTTGTCATAAAATCATGACTATGAGATTAATAAAAAATAAGATGAAACGCTGAAACGCAAATCCCTTGTTCTTGTAGTAGTTATTCCCATAAAAATGCTGCCTTGACGTTGTTGCTGTTGTTGTTATTGCCATATCTATCCATCATTGTTATCACGAACATTATCATCGTCCTCATTTTCTTCCAAACAGCGAGGCGGAACGCTCGGGCCGGCGAGCTAGACTAGACAACTAGCCAAGCAGGATAAAATGCTGAAGTCACAGCAAGACCTCAGGTAGCCGCCAAATTACACGGGCGGTACCCTTCCACCCGACGTCCACCCCTTCTTTTCTTCCAACCACCCCAAATCTTCCCAAGCCAGGCTGACTGTGGCCTGCGGGTAGGCGCTGTTTGTATGAGGAAGCGAGTAGCGAGGCTAATTTGCCATAATTGTAAACAGGCCCCCGGATCCACCAAGGCCCCAGCCTTGAAACATCTTTCGCTTCCAGCTCCTCACGGGCCATTGTGGGCGGGCGGTGGGGGCTCTCTACTTTAGCGTGTTATGTGATTTAATTCGCCCCTTCACTGTATTTGTTCACACCTCAGTCGTTGTCCTCGCCACCTCCCCCCGCCTCTGAGACCTGCCCGCAGGCTGGCCGCCGTGTCTACAATGGGTAAGTCCTCCAACGTTGTCGCTTTTCTAAAGGCTGCGCGTCTCTTGAAATTCCGAGCTGTCTTTTCTTCGCGAAGGTTGGCTTGGAGGGTGGAGAAAAAAACGACAGAAAAAGGTGGCGTGGTGGGAAAATGGAAACCAAACCAAAAAAAAGAGAGAAGAAAAAAAAAAGAGGAAAGAAAAGAAGAAGAAAAGAAAAAAGGAAAAGAAAAAAAAAGGAGAAAAAAGTAAGAGTTGGGAGAAAAGAAAACAATAGAAAACATAACAAAACACCTAAACCCTGAAATACCTTTGTTTTGGTAATCTAGGCTGATCGTTTTTTCATCGGTACTCTCCCTCCTTTCTCCCCGTCCCTAAAAAGCCTTATGGTTTCTGTGGACGTTAAGCACAATGTTTACTATTTCATCGGTTTACCGATGAAGTTCTATATTTTCGTTTGCCTTGGGAAGAAAAGAAGAGAAAGAAAGAGAAGAGAAGCGAAGAGAGAGAGAATACGGAATACGGAAATTGTATTCAATAAGGCCATAGCCCCATTTAGAGAGGTGTAAGCACAAGAAACCTTATAAGACAATGCACACACAGAAAAACAAATTACTGACGTTGGAATGTTGCAAATTGACAAGACGGTAGCAAAAGCTAATGCAAAGGATAATATTAAAATAACGTTCATAATGTACATTTAAGTTCTTCACGATAGCAGGGTTTTCCTTTTGCAGAATGCTTTATAAAGAAACAAAGCGAGAGAGGGAGACAGACAGACAGACAGAGACAGACAGACAGAGAGAGACAGACAGAGAGACAGAGAGAGAGGGAGAGAGAGAGAGAGAACCCGATTTACTCGCTTGAACAACCTTTCCGTCATGTTCTGCTTTTAAAAGCGGGACAAGGTGGACGCTTTCAGTTTTTGATTTTCGTCTGTTTGTGCCTTGAGAATGAACCCAGACGCTAGAGACGCCTTCAGGACCACGAGGTATTGAAGCGATGATGTTCGCCATGTTGCTTTCTGGCGGACCTTTGTCCCGCAGTCCAAACATTGTCCTGCCGAGTGGTTACCCCTTGATGTGAAATGTTGATTTTAACCGCGCTTTCTTGACAACTGTCGACGAAAGGTTCACGGGCAACCGGCACTAGGGTGGTTCCCGTTTGGTCTGTGTTGGCCATAGG
>JABMCL010001464.1:670000-672500 GCA_018857735.1 Alviniconcha marisindica
CCTCACTTTGGAGGTACAATATCAGCAGGGAACAAAATGATGAACAACAACAACATTGTTCTATTAAAACAAACCACAACAACAAAAAACAGCAGAACATCCAGCAACGCTATAGAATTAACAGTGCACAGACTGATCGACTTTCTCTGAGAATAGCCATGCCAATTTCCAAATCCAAACTCCAAAACCGTACACAAAGCACAAATATAGAATGATTTTATCACGCCAGTTTTGACTTCTGTTGAAACCGCAGATCTCAGATTTCCAATGGAACCGCAGGGAGTGGAAAGCAAGGGAAGGGAGTGGGTGGGTGGAGGGAGGATGGGGGTGTGTGTGTGTGTGGTGGGGGGGGGGGGGGGGGGTGGGGAAAACACCCCACCCTAAAAGCCCACGTCCAGACATGAGAGACAGGGGGCTCCAATGCTCGTAGTAACACCAGGAGATCTCTGGGGCTTGTGGTCCAATCCATCAGACTGAGTGTTTGGTGCCAGAGCGGCACGTCCAACACGATACAGAAATAGGAATATCCAGAAAATATAGAACATAGAAATATGTGAACATACATTCAGATGAATTTGTTTTTGCCACTTTTTGACTCCGTTATATATATATATATATATATATATATAGAGAGAGAGAGAGAGAGAGAGAGAGAGAGAGAGAGAGAGAGAGAGAGAGAGAGAGAGAGAGAGAGAGAGAGAATGCAGTCTTTCATCTGAATGTATGTTCACATGAGAATATATATATATATATATATTGTTTGGCACATTCATGTGGACGCCTTCCTGTTTTTGGTTCTTCTGTTTTGTTCAGAAAGCCCGCTTCGTCATGATCAGTTATATTTTGCAGTACCAGCAACATCACCGTTTTACTTCCACTTGACATTAGTATTGCCATGCTATTGTATGATTTACATGTCTAATACATTAGAACTACTGCATGTTCAAATAGTAACCTATTTAATGCAACGACTGATTAAAACTATGCTTAGAACTGCTGTGTTTATGTGCAGCCTACACTACATCACACTACTAACATCAATCGTAGTAAAACAAACACAAGCAAATTAAACAAACATACAAATCACAAACAAAGACGAAAATAAGCAACAACAAAACAATTATGAAATCAATGAAAAATTACCAACGTTCAGAAAACCACAAAAAAAGAAGAAGACCAAAACACATAAAGGCTTAAAAGGAACACTTTTTTTTATTCATAGTTCAGGAGCTGTGTGAGAGTCGAGGTGGCCGTCCTGAGCTGTCCGTCCTAACGAGCCTTCTGGTTTCCGTGGACGTAAAGCTATATTGAACCATGCTTCGGCATTGGTCACAGCTTGTCCCTAATATGTCAACTGACATCTGAGGACATTAAGCATCACTTCATCATCATCTTTTCTTTTTTAATATTTTTTTAATAATAGGACAGTACAAAACAGAAAAGACCTCCTCTAACCGCAGGTGTGTTCTCTCTCTCTCTCTCTCTCTCTCTCTCTCTCTCTCTCTCTCTCTCTCTCTCTCTCTCTCTCTCTCTCTCTCTCTCTCTCTCTCTCTCTCTCTTCTCTCTCTCTCTCTCCACTCTTCTAATAATCTCTTATTATTTTCTCTGCGTTCGCTTGTGGTATAAGCGTTAGTTTATCCGTTTGTCGCTTGAAAAATGGGTCTATCACAAAAATGTGCAGTTTTGTACTGTCCTGTTCAAAAAGCGTTCTTTAAAATGAACATTATTATCCGTGGTAATCTGTTTATGCCAGTCATTTACCAACTTTCGTAGAATATATTTGCTAATACACTTTGCTTCGAAAAAGGTTTTGGTCAATATCCTGTCATTCTCATCTCCTCGTTAAGTTCGTATCTCAGTTTTCTTTTAAGAGAGGCCAGTTAAGTAGTTAGGAGTACAACATTTACAAGATAGGTCCATTCCTTGATTGACCTTTCCCTCTTTCTGTAATCTGTTTAGTGGTTGTTTGGGTTTGCCCCCCCCCCTCCCCCCTGCCCCCCTCCCCCCGGCCCCCCCCCCTCCCCCCCCCTCCTCGCCACTGAACCTCTGTATATAGTTTATGACAAAGACAAAAAGTGTCTTAACCTTGCATGTAACATTAATATCATCAATCTGTTATCCTACAGTGTTACCCACAAACAGTCTTGATTCAGTTATGTTAGAGGGAAGGCAGCGGGCACATACAATTATACAGAGGCACACGAAGCCCCAAAACATGAGCTTGGGTTCAGCAAGTCGTCTTAGATCACAGCGACAGTTTCCCCTGTCGTTATCTACACCCTAGATCAAGGGGGCTCCGACAGAAAAGAATAATCTACATGTCGATTTTCACCCCCTGCAAATTCCATCAGCACTGTGTGTGGGATGGGGGGGGAGGGGGGGGGAGGGGGGGGGGGGGGGGGGGGGGAGACCAGTTTGACAAAGCGACATATTCGGCAAGTGTAGTTGCTGATGCTGCCGAGTTATCCTCCCCAGCCTCAGATCGTGCCGCGAAATCCCC
>JABMCL010001464.1:677500-680000 GCA_018857735.1 Alviniconcha marisindica
CTCTTTTCAATGACTTCTTTGTTCGTAATGTGAAATAGTAGTTTTTAGTTTAACACGTGTATCGCTTTGTGCCTCATAAACGTATACAGAGGGATTCAGCGCATTAGAAATATATCCATTGTTACCAATTTTTCTTTGACTATTTCACATATTATACTGGATGGCTGGGCGCAGGGATGGGGAGGAGGTGGGGGTACTCTGGGGGTGGGGGGTGGGGGGGGGGGGGGGGGGGTCGCGAGGATGGAGCTACAGGGCAGAGTCCCGAGGCGAAACGCAGTGGATTTGAACCAGGGCTCAAACAGCCGCACACACATACGTGTAATTATCCACCTAACCCAGACTGGACCATGCTCTGCTGCACTCTGCATCCCGAGTGTGGGGACCTGGTCGTTTTCCAGACCATCTCCCGGCTCCTCATTTAGCAGGTGTGAAGCTGCCGGGGAGTCGAGTTCGAGGTAAATGAAGCGGGCAGGGAGACAAGGTGAGCCTTCAGCCACCCGGAATCGCACAGTACCTACAGCCTTTGGTCACTGACAGGTGGCGGTCCGGTCTGGTCCAGCTGTTAATATGACCTCGCCATCTCGTGGGAGAAGTTCTGTCATATACACCCACATGCACATGCACAGACAGACACACACACACAGACACACACACAGACACACACACAACACAACACAACCACAACACACACACACACACACAACACACCACAACACACACACACACACACACTCACATACAACACACACACACACACACACACAACACACACCACCACACACACACCACACACACACAACACACACACACCACACACACACACACACACACACCACACACACACACACACACACACACACACACACACACACACACACACACACACACACACACACACACACACACACACACACACACACACACACACACGCACGCACAACACGCGCAAACAAACAAAGACACACAAACACAATGCGTGTGTGGGGTGGGGGGGGTGGGGGGTCTGTGCATGTGGTGTGTCTGTGCATATGGTGTGTCAGTGTATATGGTATGTGTGACAGTGTGTGACAGTGTGTGTGTGTGTGTGTGTGTGTGTGTGTGTGTGTGCGTGCGTGCGTGCGTGCGTGCGTGCGTGCGTGCGTGCGTGTGTGTGTGTGTGTGTGAATGTGTGTGACTGTGTGGATAGTATAAGATGTTTATGATACAACGCACCCTTTTCAGTATTTGCACACTATTATATGCGTTTGTTCATAAGGGTACCGTCCCTTCTTTTCAGACATTTTCAGACATTTTATTATTATGTCCAGAATCTGCAATAACAACTAAAAAACTATCTAAAATTATTTTTTCAATCGGCATCTCTCTCTCTCTCTCTCTTCTCTCTCTCTCTCTCTCTCTCTCTCTCTCTCTCTCTCTCTCTCTCTCATAGATATACATATACTATACACGTAAGAACCGTCATATGGACACAGTTGTTGTCTCACACACTCCGAAGGCACGTTCTACAGAAGAGACCACCTTCACAGCAAGTTTCCACCATCTACAGCACTGACCTTAGCTGACCTCAGTAAGTCAGGAGGCGGCAGTCGTCTTCGTATTCAGTAAGTGGCTTACTGGATTTGTCTAACGTTTCGCACTGATATAACCGTAATGGTTGAATGGGCGTAAAACACCAAGTTACTTACTTATTTGTCTGACTTACTGGCTTTTCCTTTCTAAGTCGTTCCAGCCTCTCATTTCTTTCCACCTCTTTTTTTTTTTTTTTTTTTTTTACATTGCATAAAGTTTGGCTTGCATTTTAAACACAGTGGACAGGTGTGCAATTCAGTTGATTTAAACAATTTTATTCATAATAGCATACCAACAGACAATAACAGAATGTTTTTGGGAGCGTCAAACAAGTAAATTTGAGATGCTCAAAATGACAAATATATGATGTGGTGGATATAACTAGAGACAGACAGACAGACAGACAGAGACAGAGAGACAGAGAGAGACAGACAGAGGCAGAGGCAGAGAGGCATAGAGTCAGAAACAGAGATAGAAACAGAGAGATGGTGGGGTGGGGAGGGAAATGAAAGATGGGAAGGGAAAAGAGAAGGAGTGTGGAGACAGAGAAGAGGTATAGTTCATTTCCATTCCAAATAATAAGCACTCAGCAAAGCCCATGATTATCCCAGCTGCACAATTACTCAGAACATGTTCAACACAGACGAACAGAAGTCATTACTTTCACATGACGTAGGTTAGTTTTTTCTCGCCTCCAGTCCCGGGATTTCCATTTCAGCCTTGATTGCAGCAGTGTGTACCACTCCTTCAGACGCACCCTAAATGGGGAGGTGACTGGCCTGCCCCCCTGACGTAGCTTGTTCATCGCCCAGTGGGAACATTTCGCTGAGGACTTCTCTTTTCACGCTGCTTTGGACGCTGTGTGTTGTGAAGGGAGAGTGGAGCGTATGCAGCGGCTCAAGTCGGGCATCTGTGAACGCTCTCAATGGAG
>JABMCL010001464.1:682500-687500 GCA_018857735.1 Alviniconcha marisindica
GAAGGACTGGGTGAAGATTCCTCACGGCAACTGGTGCCGAAGACCACCCGATGGGCATGTCGATCGTTAGCCGTTCCGTAATAAAAGGATTCGCGCTCGGATTCTTCGCCGTTGCTAGGCGTCCATGGCTTCGTTGATGCAAAAATGTACACAACGAAGACGGTGATGTTTCTCTGTCCCAGTCCCATTGATGTAATAAGGCTGGAAAGAGGAAACAGTTTGGAAAAGATTATTTATTTCTTTGTAAAAAAAGAAAAGAAGAAGAAGAAGAAGAAGCAAAGAACCACCAAGGCTTGGGCTGTATCACAACACACTGACACCCGCAAGAACAGCAAGGCTGGGGCTGTGTCACCACATTGACGACCGCAAGAACAGCAAGGCTTGGGCTGTGTCACCACATTGACGACCGCAAGAACAGCAAGGCTGGGCTGTGTCACCACATTGGCACCGCAAGAACCCCAAGGCTTGGGCTGTGTCACCACATTGGCACCTGCAAGATCACCAAGGCTTGGGCTGTGTCACCACATTGGCACCTGCAAGATCACCAAGGCTTGGGCTGTGTCACCACATTGGCACCCGCAAGAACACCAAGGCTACATTAAAAAAGAAAATACTGCGCTGCACAGTGTGGGGGACTATCTTCAGCCAAGATAAGCCCCTTGTCTAACAGCATCCACCCTTCCAGAAATGGAGATAAATCATCCGAAGACGGCATGTGGCTGCCTATGTAGCGGGCTATTAAAGAAAAACGGTTTCACCCCGTTTATCAGAGCTCAGGAGCTGTGTGAAAGTCGAGGTGGACGTCCTGGGCTCCCGTCCCAAATAAGCCTACGGGTTCTGTGGACCAAACCCAACATAGAGCTGTGTGAAAGTCGAGGTGGACGTCCTGGGCTCCCGTCCCAAATAAGCCTACGGTTTCTGTGGACGTAAAGCAACACTCAACCAACCCCGTTGATTACATTTCTCAATGTACAATTGCATTTACCTGCTGACCCTAGCGGTGTTCAGCCAGGGAACACTACAACAGCTGGACCAAAGAGGCCCTTAACTGACGCGTCCACGGTCTCCCGTCTGGTAAAACAGAACGCCCAGACACACGGACCACGCTTGACCAGTCACTGGACAGAAGACACCCTTAATTTCTGCGCCCGCTGTCTCCCGTCTGGTGATCTCCGAAACAGAACGCCCCCACCCCCTTCCTCCCACCCGTGTAGGACACAGCCCACCCGCGGTTTTTTTTCCCTCTCCCTCCTTTCCCCCCTAGCGTAGGACACAGCGACCGCGCGGTGACCAAAGCTACTGGACACACAATCGGCGGCTTGACCAGAGGTCAGCGGACGTTGGGATTTGGTTTAACGCTCAGCTCGTCTCTGGTAACACCATCGATCCGTGTGGTGCTGACACCCGAGACGGGGTGGCCTTTGAGACGTCTTTTGATGCGAGACAGACGAGAACTAATAGGGTGGACAGTGGGATCAGGTTGTCCTCTGTGTCTTCCTGCCCACGCACATCCGCACAGAATAGATCACTGTGCGTACAGACTGTGGCACAGCCGTGCACCCTCAGCAACACCGCCCTTCCCCGCGCGAATGACCTTCGTCTTCTTGGGGAAGTCATGGCTATGGGATACGCGGGGGGAAGTCACGGTATACGCGGGGGAAGTCACGGTAGTCAGGGAGGTCACGATATACGCGGGAAGAGTCACGGTATAGGCGAGAGGAAGTCACGGTAGTCAGGGAAGTCACGGTATACGCGGGGGAAGTCACGGTATACGCGGGAGAAGTCACGTTATACGCGAGGGAAGTCGGTAGTCAGGGAAGTCACGGTATACGCGGGGGAAGTCACGGTATACGCGAGGGAAGTCACGGTATACGCGGGGGAAGTCACGGTGTACGCGAGGGAAGTCACGGTAGTCAGGGAAGTCACGGTATACGCGGAGAAAGTCACGGTATACGCGGGAGAAGTCACGGTATGGGGGGCTCTTGAGGGAAGTCACGGTATGGGATACGCGGGAAGGAGAGTCACGGTATACGCGGGGGAAGTCACGGTATACGCGGGGAAGTCACGGTATCCCCGCGGGCAGGAAGTCACGGTATACGCGGGGAAGTCACGGTTACGCGAGGGAAGTCACGGTAGTCAGGGAAGTCACGGTATACGCGGGGGAAGTCACGGTATACGCGGGAGAAGTCACGGTATACGCAGGTGAAGTCACGGTAGTCAGAGAAGTCATGGTAGTCAGGGAAGTCACGGTATACGCGGGGGAAGTCACGGTAGTCAGGGAAGTCACGGTATAAGCTGGGAAAGTCATGGTATACGCGGAGGAAGTCATGGTATACGCAGGGGAAGTGACGTTAGTCAAGGAAGTCACGGTATAAGCTGGGGAAGTCACGGTATACGTGGGGGAAGTCACGGTAATCAGGGAAGTCACGGTATACGTGGGGGAAGTCACGGTAATCAGGGAAGTCACGGTAGTCAGAGAAGTCACGGTATACGCGGGGGAAGTCATGATAATCGCGCATGTGAGGTTCCCTACTGCACACATCGCTTGACATGAAAATGAAATGAAAGAAGAAGAAAGGATAAGAAGGGCGAAAAAAGGGAGGGGGGAGGAGAAAACAACAACAACGATAACAACAAAAACACACACACACACACACACACACACACACACACACACACACACACACACACACACACACACACACACACACACACACATACACACACACAACCGATTTTTTCTTCTTTTCTCTTTCTTCTTCTTCTAATTTGTGTGCTTGTTTTTGTTTGCTTGTTTGCTGTGGTTCTTACTGTTACTGCTGTTGTTGTCATACTTCTTCGATGAAAAATGAAAATGGTATACTTATCTGGTTTAGAGTGTCTTCTCATTTTGAGTTATAATCCTTTGACTTTTGTTTTGTTTAGTTTAGTTTTGTTTTGAAAAAGGAGTAACCCCGAAAAGTGTCACACGTTTTGTATAGTCCCATTAAAATTAGGGTTCTTTTTAACCGTTTGTTTGTTTGGCAATTGACTCTATTTTAGTCCTGTACTTGATTGTGTCCACGCACACCTTGAACACAACCCAAACGTACTCCTTCCTGTTGATTAACTCTTCTTCAGAACTTCTTACGTATTTCATTTATGGCCTTCAGCACAAGACAATGCACGTTTGCTGCTCACTACTCGTATTTCCCTGACTGCTGTGGTGGTGCTCGTTGAAGTGTTGTTTTATGTTCACAGAAACTGTAGGTTTATTAGGGACGGGAGCCCAGGACGTCCACCTCGACTTTCACACAGCTCCTGAACTCTGAATAGTGGTGCTCGACTCATCCGAAGATATATATACCCACACAACAAATCCAGGAAATCCTATCCAAGGAACACTCTGGCTGAATAGATGTGGTGCGGTGGATTCTTTCGGGTGTCTATGGTCCTCACAGCAAGAGTTCAAATCCATCAAGAGTGTCTCCTGACAGCAAGAGGGTACCGGGGGTCGGGTAGCGTGTCATGGGTGGGACTAATAGCTCGCCGCCTGTGTGTCTTACCTCATCTCTTCCCGCCTTGCCAACTGGAACTGTCTAGCCAACATCCAGGGACACGTCGGAGCAGTCACTGAGTCTGAGGAGGTGGCTCAGTGGGTATCGTATGCATCAAGCGTGCGCTGGCTGTATGCTAGGTGAACGAGTATCGTAGACGATGAGGACGTATTGTCGTGTTATGTCTGATTTTAAAAAAAATCTCCGTTTGTTGAAGTGTTGTCGGTTAAGTCTATTGTGCTCATCTTGTGGTTATCAGTAAAGTTTTCGCTTCTTGTTTGTCCGTTTGTCTGCCTGCCTCTGGGAAATACACACACGGCAGAACACACACACACACACACGCGACAGAAAACACACACACACACACACACACACACACACACACACACACCACAACACACACACACACACACACCATACACCACACACACACACACACACACACACACACACACACACACACACACACACACACACACACACACACACCACACACACACACACACACACACACACACACACACACACACACACACAACACACACACACACACACACACACACACACACACACACACACACACACACACACACACACGCACACACGCACACGTTACAATGTTATCCCAGAATCTGTAGCGACAGACAACTTTGTTTCGCAGCAAGCCGCCGAACCAAGGACGAACCAAGAAACAATTTAAGAAAAGGACAACGCATTCGTTTTTTTAATCATCCGGGAATATTCGAGTAGTGATGGAAACATGCATATCCGGCGTCTCTGTGTCTTGAGGTCGTGTGAATTACTTTGTACACGCATGGTCGATTTCCGGATGGACATGAAAATGATGCAAATCTTCTCCCATTTGTTTTCAATGACTTCATGTTCCACTCTGCCTCCTTTGTTTAGCTTTGTTTGTTTATTTGATGTTGCTGCTGCTGCTGTTGTTGTTGTTGTTGTTGTTGCTGCTGTTGCAGCTGTTGCTTTGTTGTTTACAAGCAAGCTAACAGAGGCAAAGTTATTTGTAAGGAATAACAGGGTGATGATAATTGGTTTAAACAAAGTTTATTTGTACGTCGAAATCACAAACTCAGTAAACAACAGGCACAGGAAACACAACAGCAATAATTACGCTATACGAATAATACTTCCGGTCCTTAAAGCATGTGGTCATTTATTCTGAAAGAGAAGACATGGACACGACTACCCACGGACGTACATCCGGTGTTGAGTTCAACTAAGCAATTTCACCCACAACATCACCGCAGCCATAGTTAACAGTCCATCACTGAATAGGCCTACCTATCGAATGTCGCCTTCTACAACCAGACCATCCATGCAAGTGTATCAGTTTTCTTGTGAAACGAACACTAAACAAGAGTGGTGTAAAAGATGTTGTCTGCACCAGGCGGGATAAAGGAGTTGCAGATTTAGAAATCGCTTTTCTTTTGTTGCTTGGTGGAATAG
>JABMCL010001464.1:690000-697500 GCA_018857735.1 Alviniconcha marisindica
TCCCCACAGACGGAACGGCCGGAATCACGCAACACGCGGTGCACGAACCTGGCTAATGAGCTAAATCAACTGACTATCAAGAGGATAAACAACCCCCCACCCCCACCCCTATCCCCTCACCCCCCACCCTCACCACCCACCTCCATTCCCTCACCCGGCCTTCCTTCCACCACTTCCCTTGTCCGTCTCTCAATTAACCTGAGAACTCGGCGGGCACGGAAGTGGTGGTGGTGGTGGTGGTTGTGGTGGTGGTTGGGGGTGGGGTGTGGGGAGGGGGGGTGGGGGTAGGGGGGGGGAAGATTTAGAAATATGAGTGTGATCTAAACCCCTACGACCTTGCCCACCTCAATAAATATTCGCTTGACCAGGGAGTGTTACAGGCCCGCACTTATTAGCCTCTGTCGTTCCCCTCACTGTCAGTCCTAGAGACTAGCGACCCCATGGCCTGGTGGGGGTGGGGGGGGGGGGGGGGGGGAAGAGGAGGAGGAGAGGAGAGGGGAGGGGAGAGAGTTAGGGGGGGGGGGAGGACATGCGGCACGGAGTCGATGGGCAGGTTGCTGCCGATGGGTAGGCTAAAGATGGTGGGTACGTAGCGCAGTGCCGATCCAACGCCGCTACCCTGCCTCAAGGTCCTCAGTGGCGGCGGCGTCGGCACTGGCAGATGTTCCCTCGGAGCTCTGGCCATTATTTATGCGCCTTCTCTCTCTCTGGCTCTACTGTAAATTGTAATACTGTCTCTGGTCCCTGGCTCCTGTAATGAGCCTAATCTAATTATGTCTGCGCGCGAAAGTGGGGAGAGCGGGAGGGTTGCGCGAGGGCTCACCTGTGATGGGCGTGGCCCAGCGTGTAATGGACACCCCTCGCCCCGTCATTAGGTGGAAACAGGCAACTTTATGTGGCCCGAGGCCTCGGCAACTCACGCCAGAAAAATGATCGGGGGGCGGGGCCAGGCCTGATGACGAAAAACAGCGCGCGCGTGCCTAGAAAGCCTTACCCCTCCGCCACCGACCCGACGACGTTATCAATTATAGGAGGCGGCGGCGATGTCGACGGCAGCTGCGGCTGCTGCACCTCCCCCGCTACGTCACCGATGGTGTAGGAAAAGCGGTTTTAGCGCTGTGCGGCAGATTTGAAGCGACATCGTGGGCCGTCAGGGGGCGGTGTGATCGCTTTCTGCCTGTCTCTCATCGCTACCAACGATTTGTGCATCAAGCATCTTTCCTTGGTTAATTTTCTCCGTCAGATAAATCTTCCTGTTGAAGCTTTCGCTGCGGTAGCACTTCGTTTCTAAGTGAGCGGATAGGTTGCTGTGTCAGCGCATCACCTTTCTGTCACGTTGTTGTTGTTGTTGAAGTGTTGCTTTACGTCCACAGAAACCGTAGGTTTATTAGGGACGGGAGCCCAGGACGTCCACCTCGATTTTCATTTGTAGAGCGCTGCTGATGGGGTGAATGTATACAAGTTGCTTTTTTTGCGGCCATAATAAAGCTAGTCAGTCTATTTGACTTGTCCAATGCTTTGTTGTTTCAATTTCGGTTCAGTATGTCACAGTGATTTAATCGGCAATTTAAGTGTTACCCCCTTGGGGTAAAAAAGGAAGAATAAAAAGTCATCTTCGCAAAAGACAAATAAAACTCACATTTACTGATTGGTTAAAGCACAATTTTATTGAGCACACATCCGTCAATCATTTTGAAATGAACAAATCACACACACACACACACACACACACACACACACACACACACACACACACTCCTCTCTCTCTCTCTCTCTCTCTCTCTCTCTCTCTCTCTCTCTCTCTCTCTCTCTCTCTCTCTTCTCATGTATAACGTTTCACTCGTTCATTCATGCCTATATGTATATAAACAATGCCTGTAATTTGATATCTATTCTTCAGTAGCTTTAGGGTTTTGGATAGTACTACCTTGACAATAAATTTTAAAATTCGAGTTCCTCTCTCTCTCTCTCTCTCTCTCTCTCTCTCTCTCTCTCTCTCTCTCTCTCTCTCTCTCTCTCTCTCTCTCTCTCTCTCCCTCCTCCCCGCGGCTCGCTCACTAAATCGTGAAATTGTCAAGCTATACCATTGTACCAACATATTTTTTTTAAACTTCCGATACATTTTTGTAGCCCAACATCAAAGGCACAAAGGCTCGGAAGGCCCAAACGATTCTTCTTATAAAGAAGGCAACGCCAACGGGCAGTTAAACCGAATAATGAGGTGAAAATTCATGTCAGAAAGAACGAACATAAAATATGTACTTCCCATCAACCCGCCCAGCAAAAAAGTTAGTTGGTTCCCCCTAACCCCCACCCCTTTGCACTCCCTCTCCTCTGTGCCCATCCGCTTCTGTTGTTATTGTCCCAGTTCCTCTTCCCTTTTTACATGTTGTCGTTACTGCTGTTGTTACTGTCCCATTCCTTCTTCCCTTTTTACATGTTGTCGTTATAGCTGTTGTTACTGTCCCATTCCTTCTTCCCTTTTTACATGTTGTCGTTACAGCTGTTGTTACTGTCCCATTCCTTCTTCCCTGTTTACATGTTGTCGTTGCTGCTGTTGTTACTGTCCCATTCCTTCTTCCCTTTTTACATGTTGTCGTTACTGATGTTGTTGCTGTCCCATTCCTTCTTCCCTTTTTACATGTTGTCGTTGCTGCCGTTCTTACTGTCCCATTCCTTCTTCCCTTTACATGTTGTCGATACTGCTGTTGTTACTGTCCCATTCCTTGCTCACTTTTTACATGTTGTCGTTATAGCTGTTGTTACTGTCCCATTCCTTCTTCCCTTTTTACATGTTGTCGTTACAGCTGTTGTTACTGTCCCATTCCTTCTTCCCTTTTTACATGTTGTCGTTGCTGCCGTTCTTACTGTCCCATTCCTTCTTCCCTTTACATGTTGTCGATACTGCTGTTGTTACTGTCCCATTCCTTCTTCCCTTTTTACATGTTGTCGTTATAGCTGTTGTTACTGTCCCATTCCTTCTTCCCTTTTTACATGTTGTCGTTACAGCTGTTGTTACTGTCCCATTCCTTCTTCCCTGTTTACATGTTGTCGTTGCAGCTGTTGCTACTGTCCCATTCCTTCTTCCCTTTTTACATGTTGTCGTTGCTGCCGTTCTTACTGTCCCATTCCTTCTTCCCTTTACATGTTGTCGATACTGCTGTTGTTACTGTCCCATTCCTTCTTCCCTTTTTACATGTTGTCGTTGCTGCCGTTGTTACTGTCCCATTCCTTCTTCCCTTTACATGTTGTCGATACTGCTGTTGTTACTGTCCCATTCCTTGCTCACTTTTTACATGCTGTCGTTACTGCTGTTGTTCCTGTCCCATTCCTTCTTCCCTTTACATGTTGTCGATACTGCTGTTGTTACTGTCCCATTCTTTCCTCACTTTTTACATGCTGTCGTTACTGATGTTGTTACTGTCCCATTCCTTCTTCCCTTTTGACATGTTGTTGTTACTGATGTTGTTACTGTCCCATTCCTTCTTCCCTTTTTACATGTTGTCGTTATAGCTGTTGTTACTGTCCCATTCCTTCTTCCCTTTTTACATGTTGTCGTTACAGCTGTTGTTACTGTCCCATTCCTTCTTCCTTGTTTACATGTTGTCGTTGCTGCCGTTGTTACTGTCCCATTCCTTCTTCCCTTTACATGTTGTCGATACTGCCGTTGTTACTGTCCCAGTCCTTCTTCCCTTTTTACATGTTGTCGTTACAGCTGTTGTTACTGTCCCATTCCTTATTCCCTTTTTACATGTTGTCGTTACAGCTGTTGTTACTGTCCCATTCCTTCTTCCCTGTTTACATGTTGTCGTTGCTGCCGTTGTTACTGTCCCATTCCTTCTTCCCTTTTTACATGTTGTCGATACTGCTGTTGTTCCTGTCCCATTCCTTCCTCACTTTTTACATGCTGTCGTTACTGCTGTTGTTCATGTCCCATTCCTTCCTCACTTTTTACATGCTGTCGTTACTGCTGTTGTTCCTGTCCCATTCCTTGTTCCCTTTTGACATGTCGTTACTGCCTAGTTTTTGTTTTCTTTTCCCTTTTCTGCTGTTGTTAGTGTCTGCTTGTAGCTTTGTTTATAATTCTTGGGCTTACTATTTTTTCTTTGTCACCATTGCACAGTCTATACATTATTAACTTTGTATTTATGAGTATGCCTGGTGTATGTATATACGTCCACAGGCTGAAAAACTGAATATAAAAGTTATTTAAAAACAAATCCCAACAAGTTAGTTAGTGGCTGAAGTTTACATCCCGTCAGCAGTACTGGGTCATCTCAAGACGAATCACACATTTACAGTTACTCCATGTAGAAACGCCGCAAGTCACCAAAAACGCAGAAGTAAAAAGACAAACAAGCACACACAAACAAAACAAGTAAAAACACACAAACAAAAACACAAAATGCAGAATACAGAGTACATTATTCATGTCATTACGGGACATTACCGTGTAAACTCGCACATAAAAAGCACATAAACGCAATAACAATAACAAACGAAACAAACAATCAAAAATAAATCATCAGAATTTGTTCAATTATACAGTATCAATGTGTGTGTGTGTGTGTGTGTGTGTGTGTGTGTGTGTGTGTGTGTGTGTGTGTGTGTGTGTGTGTGTGTGTGTGTGTGTTTGTGTGTGTGTGTGCGTGTGTGCGTGTGTGTGTGTGTAGTGTGTGTGTGCGTGCGTGCGTGCGTGCGTGCGTGCGTGCGTGCGTGCGTGCGTGCGTGCGTGCGTGCGTGCGTGCGTGGTGTGCTGTGTGTGTGTGTGTGTGTGTGTGTGTGTGTGTGTGTGTGTGTGTGTGTGTGTGTGTGTGTGTGTGCGTTTGTCAGTGTGTCTGTCACAGCATCAAAGTGTGTTTTCACTCACCCATGCCGCTATACGCTTTAGCAACATTTTGAGCAGTAAAACAATAATATCTAAAAGCCACACACGTACACACACGTGGCCTTAATATTGCTCTTAATGGCGAGTCTGTCCAAAGAGAAAAGAAAAGAAAAAAGGGGGGGGGGGAGTGGCGGAGGGGGGAGTTTGGGGGGCAGGGGCAGGGTGAGGGTGGAGGAGTGTGTTTGTGGGGGGGGGGGGGCAGAGAAGAAGAAGAGTCTAATACATTGTGCATGTTCTTGATGTAGCAAGCTGGTAATTTTCCACGTGTCTGTCCACGCCCCTCTCTCTCTTTCTCCGACACCCCCCTCCCCACCCACCCACCCCTTACGCCCCCCTCCCCAACCCCTCACCCCCCTCCAACACAAAAACGGAACTCTCTCAAATTCGTTAGCTTGCTGACAACATTCAAGGCCAGTTTTAAAGACCCACTGATGATAATATTTTTCCAGAAAGGCGAGAAGAAGAAAAAAGAAGAAGAAGAAAATCTGCTACAGGTTCAGATGGTTTCATTCCGCCCGCCCCTGTCTCACATCTCTCCACAAGATTAGAACGCGTGTTTTCCGTTAAAGGCGCTAGGCTAGTCTGCACTGGCTAAACTAGTCCTAATGGCATGTTGGATGTTCCTGTTTTCGGGTCTGCGAGTAACGCGTTTAGCGCAGCGGGATGCAGAGGCTGAGGGACGCGTAATGAAAACAGTTTTGCCGGATAATTGCACGAGTGCTGTTAACGTTTCTTCTTTGTTCTCGGCCCGTTTCCAGAAGATTTTTAGTTCGTGTCTGTTACGTGACAGAGGCCGTCAGGGGCGGGTGGCTTCTATCGTCACTTTGTCCCGTGCTGATTCACCCGTGTAGGTTCCTCCCCGCCGCAGTCACAAGCTACAAAATACAGCACAACTTGATTAATCCATTGAGGAAATAAAAATTGTCTAAAACAAAAGCAGCAGCAACAACAACAACCATACTATTATATTATGCATAAGACATTGCATCAAGGACCCACTGTGTTCTCACTTTTCCAGACTACAATCCACTTGTACAACAGTCATCACATTCACTCCACTACCTTCCTATTTTATCTCCATTGAGGAAATAAAAATTATCTAAAAGCAAACAAACAACAACACCACCAACAACAAACAAATAAACAAACTATTATATGCATAAGACATTGCACATGTTACGTGACTGAGGCCGTCAGGGGCCGGGTGGTTTCTATCGTCACTTTGTCCCGTGCTGATTCACTCGTGTAGGTTCCTGCCCGCAGTCACAAGCTACAAAATACAGCACAGCTTGATTAATCCATTGAGGAAATAAAAATTATCTAAAGCAGCAACAACAAACAAGTATATGCACAAGACATTGCACCAACGATCCATGTTCTTGTACAACAATCATCCACTTGTACAACAGTCGTCATATTCACTCCAATATCTTCCTCCATTTTATCTCCATCGAGGAAATAAAAATTATCTAAAAAAACAACAACAACAACAACAACAACAACAAAAACAAACTATTATATGCATAAGACACTGCACCTACGATCCATGTTCTCAATTGTCCATACTACAGTCCACTTGTACAACAGGCATCACATTCACTCCAAAACCTTCCTTCATTTTTACATCCGCCTCGGCGTCCATTTCGCCCATAGTAAATCAGACAGACAGACAGACAGACAGAATCTTTTGAATGAACACAGTTATACCTATACCAGAAAAATATAACTATGCCATGTTCGACACTGCCAGCATGAGCCTTAACGCGAAAACGACTCTGCCAATAATGCGCAGAGCACCAGACTTTACACAACAGACATATTAGAGAACACCAGACTTTACGTAATAGGCATATTAGAGAACACCAGACTTTACACAACAGGCATATTAGAGAACACCAGACTTTACGTAATAGGCATATTAGAGAACACCAGACTTTACACAACAGACATATTAGAGAACACCAGACTTTACACAACAGGCATATTAGAGAACACCAGACTTTACACAACAGACATATTAGAGAACACCACTGAGACTTTACATAACAGGCATATTAGAGAACACCAGACTTTACACAACAGGCATATTAGAGAACACCAGACTTTACACAACAGACATATTAGAGAACACCAGACTTTACGTAATAGGCATATTAGAGAACACCAGACTTTACACAACAGGCATATTAGAGAACACCAGACTTTACACAACAGACATATTAGAGAACACCAGACTTTACATAACAGGCATATTAGAGAACATCAGACTTTACACAACAGGCATATTAGAGAACACCAGACTTTACACAACAGGCATATTAGAGAACACCAGACTTTACACAACAGGCATATTAGAGAACACCAGACTTTACATAACAGGATATTAGAGAACACCAGACTTTACACAACAGGCATATTAGAGAACACCAGACTTTACACAACAGGCATATTAGAGAACACCAGACTTTACACAACAGGCATATTAGAGAACACCAGACTTTACACAACAGGAATATTTGAGAACACCTGACTTTACACAACAGGCATAATTATTAGAGAACACCAGACTTTACACAACAGGCATATTAGAGAACACCAGACTTTACACAACT
>JABMCL010001464.1:700000-720000 GCA_018857735.1 Alviniconcha marisindica
TAAGATATCTCCTCTGTATAGAATACATAATCTTTGTCTATGTGTGTAGACAGAAATTTGTCTATCGACTGAATCAATATAAAATTACAACATAATACGTAAATATGCACGGTACAGCGAAACAAAGCTTCATTTAGTCATTCATGCATAATAGCAGCTCTGTGGTGTCAGTCTTACAGCCAGAAACAGATCTATCTTCTGTGGTGTCGGTCTTACAGCCAGAAACAGATCTCTCCTCTGTGGTGTCGGTCTTACAGCCAGAAACAGATCTCTCCTCTCTCCTCTGTGGTGTCGGTCTTACAGCCAGAAACAGATCTCTCCTCTCTCCTCTGTGGTGTCGGTCTTACAGCCAGAAATAGATCTCCCATCTGTGGTGTCGGTCTTACAGCCAGAAATAGATCTCCCATCTGTGGTGTCGCTATTACAGCCGGAAACACACCTTGCCTCTGTCGTGTCACCCTTACAGCTAGAAACAGTCTCTCAGGAAGCATCCGGTAAGTGGACATTATTGATACCCCCCCCCCCCCCCCCCCCCCCTTTTCTGCGAGTAGGATGCTGAAACGCGGAGTCAAAGCAACGGCAACAAAACCAACACAAAGCGCTATGCAAGAGGCATTGTGACTAAACCTGCCATGTCTTTTCACCACGTTACGTATTTCTCACCTACAGACTCAACTGGCTCGATTCCATTTGACTTGATTTGGCTTCAGTTTGAACTGATTTAGCTCGATTCTGACATGGCGACCAAAACGCTCAGACATCGATGGCCTCAGCAGGATCAGGTGGTGGTGGTGGTGAAGGTTGCGGAGGGTTGTGGTGGTGATGGTGGGTGATGGGGAAGAGAAGGGTAGGCGGAGGGGGCAGGGGGGGCGGGGGGGGGGGTGGGGGGGGGGGGGGGTGCTCTGAAAGGCCACGCGTTGCAACGAAGTAATATGACAGGAAACACATTTTGAATCTGAGCTAGCCTTTGGCAAATATCTGGTGCGTGTCACTATGATCCCATAATTTGCCTAATTCAATTGCACATATAGCCTTTCTTCCCGGACTGCTAGCCTGCAATCTGCCATCGATTCCAGACCACGCCTTCTTCGGTGACGTAGACGTTTGACGTCATCGCACCACGCGCTGGACTCCTAACTGGAACAGAAAATGACCTGAAATGTGATAGGCAAGACGTAGGGAGGGATCAGATGAAAACTTTAGTCCTGGAAAGAGTCGGCGCGAATTGAACTTTGACCGGACATGCTAGACAGACGCAGGTTAAATGTATTTCTGAGGGTCAGTTGTTGTTTCTGATGATGATAATGATGCTGTCAAGGTCGTCGTTGTTGTTGTTAGCTAACAACTTGCTGCTGCTTCCAGCAGCTTCTCTGGTTTTTAGATGAGTCAGATCTATCGATGATATTCAGCGCAGAATCTGTGCACACGTAGCCAGCTAATAACATACACATGATCCGCAGTTTCGAAGGCAGATTTACAAGGGTGTAACAGGTAATTTCAAAACAGGCGGTCGTTGTGAAGGTCATGACACCAAAAACACATTCAGTCGTTGTGAGGGTCATGGCACTCAAGACACATTCAGTCGTTGTGAGGGTCCTGGCACCAAGGACACATTCAGTCGTTGTGAGGGTCATGGCACTCAAGACACATTCAGTCGTTGTGAGGGTCATGGCACCCAAGGCACATTCAGTCGTTGTGAGGGTCATGGCACCCAAGCACATTCAGTCGTTGTGAGGGTCATGGCACCCAAGACACATTCAGTCGTTGTGAGGGTCATGGACACCCAAGACACATTCAGTCGTTGTGAGGGTCATGGCACCCAAGACACATTCAAGTCGTTGTGAGGGTCATGACACCCAAGACACATTCAGTCGTTGTGAGGGTCATGGCACCCAAGACACATTCAGTCGTTGTGAGGGTCATGACACCCAAGGCACATTCAGTCGTTGTGAGGGTCATGGCACTCAAGACACATTCAGTCGTTGTGAGGGTTGACACCCAAGTCACGGGCAGTCGTTGTGAGGGTCATGACACCAAAGTCACATTAAGTCGTTGCGAGGGTCAAGGCAACAGAGACACATTCAGCCGTTGTGAGGGCCATGACAGCCAAGACACATTCAGTCGTTGTGAGGATTATGACACCCAAGACACATTCAGTCGTTGTGAGGGTCATGACGCCCAAGACACATTCAGTCGTTGAGAGGGTCATGACACCCACGACACGGGCAGTCGTAGTGAGGATTATGACACCCAAGACACATTCAGTCGTTGTGAAGGCTGACACCCAAGTCACGAGCAATCGTTGTGAGGGTCATGACACCCAAGACACATTCAGTCGTGAGGGTCATGACACCCAAGACACATTCAGTCGTTGTGAGGGTCATGACACCCAAGACACATTCAGTCGTTGTGAGGGTCATGACACCCAAGACACATTCAGTCGTTGTGAGGGTCATGACTCCCAAGACACATTCAGTCGTTGCGAGGGTCATGACTCCCAAGACACATTCAGTCGTTGTGAGTGTTATGACACCCAAGACACATTCAGTCGTTGTGAGGGTCATGACACCCAGACACATTCAGTCGTTGCGAGGGTCAAGGCAACAGAGACACATTCAGCCGTTGTGAGGGTTATGACACCCAAGACACATTCAGTCGTTGTGAGGGTTATGACACCCAAGACACATTCAGTCGTTGTGAAGGTTGACACCCAAGTCACGGGCAGTCGTTGTGAGGGTCATGACACCCAAGACACATTCAGTCGTTGCGAGGGTCAAGGCAACAGAGACATTTACGTGACGGGGGGTCTCATGGTCGGCCTGTGAGCCGATGTGACCTAGCGGTGAGTTGCTAGGTTGGTGAGTAAAAGTTCTGATCGGTTCGATTCTGCCGGTATCGGCACTACCCTCTCTTCAAAAGCTGTGGTTTATGGACCATGACTTGCTCCCCAGTTCAATTCTGTTCAGTTCAGTTCAGTTTAAGATGGTATCTATGTTCACGGAAAAGCCCAAGTGCGCTGTACAGCGTCTCTCAGAAATTCCCCCAACGTTGCCTCTGAAAGGGTTGCAATGCTGGTTGCTCCCCAACAGTGATAAAACATTCAAATGTCCCCAGACTCTGCCCATCTAACGCAGAATCGGTCTGGTGCTAACAGCATGGTGCAACGTTAGATTTAGTCTCCCTTTTTTTCTTTTTTTTTCTTTTTTTTTAAGCATGCTGAGATCTCGGTCCCCTCCTTGCCAGGCTCTCTCCTGGCGACTTTAGGAACCCTAATCCCTCCTACAAGTCCAACCCGGCCCCCCCCGCCTTTTTTTCTTTCTCCTTCCCCCCCTCGCCCCGACCCCCCCCCACCCCCCCCCTCCCTTTCCTCTTACATGTGCGTATACATGTGTTTTTTGTTGTTTTGTTTTGTTGTTGTTTTTGCCAACATATCCTACAACATGTCCATTTTGTGCTGACAGACAAGAAAAATAAATACTTTTATTTTATTTTCGAACGTCCAGTGCACGACCATCTAAGAAGGCAACCATAATTAATGTTGGCGACTTTAGGAACCATCTTACAAGCCTCATGAATCGCGATCCATACGATTGAATGTTGCGCCGGAAATTCCCTTTGAGTGTGTGCAATTCAACTTCATCCAACTTGGATGTGGTTACTTGAGAATAACCTTATCCGTGTGCTCATAGAACCAGCTTTTATAACATACCATTTTTATAATAATAATAATGGAAATTTCGAAAGCGCCTAGGTCTGCCCTGCTGAAGATGTATAACACGCATAATGTACACAATTTAACAAACAGCTAACACAAAATGTACAGATAAACACGGGTTTATACGTATGTGCTAGATGTACACACACACACACACACACACACACACACACACACACACACACACACACACACACACACACACACACACAAACACATTGTATACTGATGGTGGTTAAAGTAAAAGTCCAAGGTTTTTAAGTATGCAAAATGACCATCGAAAGGATTGACAAATGAGTCACTAGTTTCAGATTTAATGAAATAAAAAATAAAAATAAATGTTTAATTGGGTTTTTAATCGATTTTATTTTCTGTAGCGAGCTTTAACGGAAATCGTGACTTTCCAGGAAGTGACGTCAGTCGGGGAGTCAGTGCGGTTGCCATCTTAGATTCTTCAGTAAACTGTGTATGCGTGTGGTCGACAAAAAAGTTAACTATGCCGGCCTGCTGTGTTGCCGCGAACTGTAACAATTCGCAGACGACCCCAGGTATAACAATGCACGAGCTCCCGCGCCATCGACCCGCAGTGAGGCGAAAGTGGATTAAATTTATACAATTCAAACGAGCTGACTTTCTTGCTGCGCCGCATCACGCCCATTTCTGTAGCGAGCACTTCAGTGAGTGCGATTTCGCAAACCCCATGGAATACCGCATGGGTTTTGCTTCGAAGCTGACACGATGTTCCGGTACTCTTTCAAAATCCTGCCTGACAGGCTCAAACTGATACGGGCAAAGTATCAATTTCGTCTTTGGAGCTCGAGTTGGCCATTTTGCAGCGACACCCCAGAGTGACGTAGTAGGCATATGATCACGTGATTTGGGCTTCATGGCGACGCTTTCGGTACGACAGAAAATGCCCTTTTTTTCGTGCATTTATAACCCTCAGATCACAGTTTCACCTACATCATCGTTCTCAGCGAGCTTTAACGGAAATCGTGTCAAAAATCACCCCTAATCTTGGACTTGTCCTTTAAGGACTATGTTACTTAACTAAAATATTTAGAGAAGACAAAATTATTTTAATGTCTTGTGTTTGTTTTCGAAGAAAGAAAGATGGTCGAAAACGTCTGTGTTTTTGTTCCAGCAGGTGTGTTTATATAACCTATACATTGTAATAGTTGTAGAGTGATGCATGGTAGAGACTATCGGTTCACTACGGATTCAGTTTGAAAATATCATTGAATCTCTGAGAGAGAGAGAGAGAGAGAGAGAGAGAGGAGAGAGAGAGAGAGAGAGAGAGAGAGAGAGACAGACAGAGACAGACAGACAGACAGACAGACAGACAGACAGACAGAGACAGAGAGACACAGAGAGAGACACAGAGAGAGAGACAGAGACAGCAGACAGACAGACAGAACAGACAGCGCATTCGCAGCATCTAACAACATCCAGAAATAACGAAAACATCTCTAAATCACGCAGCGGAAGCGTAGAAGTCAAAGCGCCATCATTTTTCACGGGTTAAACAGATTCGGGCGATGTTTCCGCTAACTTCCAGTTAGCCCAGCGCCGGACTCGCGCCGGCACATCGATCTGAGTTGTGCGGCGAAGAGCACGGGTCCTGCCAGACCCCGCGTGACACTGATCAAGTCAAATCGTACCGGGCTGCTCGTGCCGCTTCTCCCGTCGCGTGTTCTCGGGACCGTAAATAGGACTTGAAGGAAGCCAGACCCGGCAATCCAGGGCTCTTCTCGCGACATGCAAACAGCGCGGAGATCGGCTGCGGACGGGGCCTGGATCGGAGGGAGAGGCTAGGATATGCTGATTATGGTGCTTGTCGCCTGCAAATAACAGTGATTGTCAGGAGCGAGAAAACGCAGATCCCTCAAGCGGTAGAGCCACGTGAGAGCGTTGTGGGGCAGGCTGAGGCGAACGTCAGGAGAGGGAGCCCGAAAAGGCAACGGAACTATGCTGTTGTCACAGGGGCTTGGTGGAAAGGTTGATCTTCTTCGCCGCTGATTTTTGGTCAGCTGTGCTATGATCGAATTTATGGTTTTATTCTGGTCATAACCAATATTCTGCAGACGTGCTAACACGAAGCAGTAAACTGATTCTTGTGTTACCACGACCAACTTTGACAAATATCGGTTGCAACAGGGTGGCATCCATTCTGCTTTTATGTAAATCAGAATAAATAAAGTAATTCAACCAAATGCTAAATCCACGTTGTTAAATTCATTCTTTTACTGACAACTTGTGTTTCGTTTTGGGCCGTTTTCTAACGACTTCAACAAAGTCTCTAACAGAGCAAATGGGATGAAATGTCTTTACCACAGGTGTCTCCTTTGTCGGTGTACTCGTCCCGTCAAGTCTCTATACGCTGAAATCATTGCTCAATTAGACCAGAAAATCTCATCTATAATTATATTCAATTAAGTCAAACTTGAACTCTCTTCACACTGAAATTATCTTCCAGTCAATAGGGAGGAAAAAGCGGAGACCGACGAAGAAGCTGCACACTTAAAATGATCCAACCATCAATTGAAAAATCTTTGGCATACACACAAATTATCTTCCGTCAACTGAAGGGCCTTCCCACGCTCGACGCTACTGACACGGCGCACGAATGCCGGAGACACACAGAAAGGCTTACACTAATCTGCGATCCTTCGCAAATTGAGGGACGAGCCACAGATAAAGTTTTAAAGTAACAGTTTCGGAAATTCTAAATGACGATATAGTTACCTACTGGAGTCACCCGGAAAGCACCATTTCAGACCGCGTGGCGACAAGACGCCGTCACAATAGCTCCGCCATGCGATGCAAAACCGATGACGCGAACGATAACCCCGGAGAGGGAACTTCTGCCTCTAAACCCTTTCCAAAAATCTGATACTCTATTATCCTGCCCCAAGAAAAAAGCAGCAGAAATAAATCAAAGGCGGAGATGGTACACTGTGGCTGTCAGAGCCTGTATTGGTCCCATTGTACCGGGCACTTATCTCACCACTTGTCATCTGACTCAGTGTTCCACAGCTGCCATGTTCCTGTCTCATTCACGCTCAAACCCCAATATTGGGTTTCCTAGCGTAATGGGGTCGGCAGAGGAAATAAAGAAACGGTACGTTAGATTATTATTATTTATTTTTTTGCATCCCGATCTCGTGGTGACTCGGCCGAGGACATCAATTTGCCTGTCAGCTGCAGCAGCAACGGTAGCTGCATGCAGAGCGTGGAAGCTGCAAGGAGAAGGACGTTAGGGTGCACGACCGTGTCGTTGATGTGTGTGCAGCAGCTCTGCAGCCGTATGAATAGAGGAAAAGTGTATGTTTTTTATATTGATATGTGACTTGCGTCATTTGCCTTTCAGCGACATTTTTGCTTTATTAGAGTCTTGGCTCTTTGAAACTACAGAGACACGCCTTATTATTGCTATTATTATTATTACTATTATTATTATTATTATTATTATTATTATACGTTCTGACTGAAACAGAGTCTTGAGTCTCAGAAGCTTCAGAGAAACACACGCTCTGTCTGAAACGGTCTTTAGTCACTGAAGATACAAAAACCACACGCTCTTGTTGAAACAGTCTTAAGACTTTCAAGATACAGAGAGACACTAGCACTGACTAAAACAGAGCCTGAAGTCTCTGAAGACAGAGACAGACACTCGCTCTGGCTGAAACAGAGTCTGGAGTCGCTGAAGATACAGAGAAACCCACGCTCTAGCTGAAACAGTCCCGAGTCTCTGAAGACAGATATAGACACTCGTTTTGGCTAAAACGGAATCTTGACTCTGTGAAGATACAGTCCCATGCTCGGACTGAAACAGAGTGTGTGTGACCCGTGCGACAGACACTAGCTTTTACTGAAGCATAGCCTGGGTCTCCTGGACAAGAGTCACACGCTCACCCTGGAGCAGGGTCGGTCTCTCCTGAAACAGAGACACGTTCTGCGAAACAGCGTTTGAGTCACACGCTCTACGAAACAGCGTTTGAGTCACACGCTCTACGAAACAGCGTTTGAGTCACACGCTCTACGAAACAGCGTTTGAGTCACACGCTCTACGAAACAGCGTTTGAGTCACACGCTCTACGAAACAGCGTTTGAGTCACACGCTCTACGAAACAGCGTTTGAGTCACACGCTCTACGAAACAGCGTTTGAGTCACACGCTCTACGAAACAGCGTTTGAGTCACACGCTCTACGAAACAGCGTTTGAGTCACACGCTCTACGAAACAGCGTTTGAGTCACACGCTCTACGAAACAGCGTTTGAGTCACACGCTCTACGAAACAGTGTTTGAGTCACACGCTCTACGAAACAGCGTTTGAGTCACACGCTCTACGAAACAGTGTTTGAGTCACACGCTCTACGAAACAGTGTTTGAGAGACACGTTCTACGAAACAGCGTTTGAGTCACACGCTCTACGAAACAGTGTTTGAGTCTGAGAGAATATAATTACTTCTTGTTGTTGTTGTTCTTTTTTGCGCCCAGTCAGCCTCGTAGAAATGTGATTAGCGAGATAAGCGTCAGCTAGTTGTCGATTAATGCAACAAGGACACAGCTCTATCTGCAATGAAACACTTTGAATGGTTTGTTCATGGCCTATATTTATCGTAATACGGATAACATGTTGTCCATTACGTTATACAACCAAAGTTTCAAAACACTTATGAAATCCATTATTATGACCGTTGAACTGATTTCATTCAGTTCCTTCCTTTTTCATTGTACTCTGCTCTTTTTTATTACTGCTCCGGATATACCAAAGTCTTGACGTGTATCGACCTGATAACATTGACATCTCTGAACTTGGGATTCAAGGCCAAGAACGAGACCCCTGCTAATGCAGGAATTGATTTATTCACAGCAGTCAGGTACCTTATTTTTCTACGTATAGGCTACCTTCTGACGGAAAAACATATTTTAGCTGAAAATTGCCCTAAAATCGTTGTGGCAGTGGCGGAGCAGAAGAAATTCAACACAAAATGACTCATCAGCAGAGCTATTATGTGCAAAGGTAGCGCCGTGTGAACGTCTTCAGAACGGTAACGTAGGACGGAAGAAGCGGAACAGCTGATACTCTAAAGAGGAGACTATCTCCTTCCACAATGACGACTAAGTCACAATGACGAAGTGGTCCCCCTGAGGCGCCCCCTGTCTGCGAGGGAGAGGCAACAAAGGGCAGGTAATCCCCGTCACCCTTATCAGCCATCTTGAAATATCAGACGCCAAACCAGCTCGCGAGAAAAGCAATAATATTCTCAGCGACTTATGATGTACTGTGGAGCTTTGGGTTCATCTTTCTTGAACCTGACGGCGTCAGCGTGACTGTTCCTTATGACACATCCATGGCGGGAAACTATGGGTAATGATGCACAGGTATAGGAAAAAAGAAGAAAAACAGTCGCTGAGGTCTAATTGTCTCATTGGCTGGAAAGCATGTGTCCTTGTGAGCTTTTTGTATGGCTGCATGGGTAACAAGTCCTCAACGTCCATTCATGGAAAGCATAATGAGTGTAGCGACTAGAGTTGTTGGCACTTTAGTTAATCGTGAAGAAGAAGAAGAAGAAGAAGAAGAAGAAGAAGAAGAAGAAGAAGAAGAAGAAGAAGGAGGAGGAGGAGGAGGAGGAGGAGGAGAAGAAGAAGAAGAAGAAGAAGAAGAAATAACGTGGTCTGTTTGGAGAAGTCTGACATTTTCAGTGACATTATCAGAAAAGTAATTGTGGTTGTTGCTTTTGTTGTTGTGGTGGTGGTGGTGGTGGTGGTGGTGGTAGTGGTGGTGGTTGCTGCTGTTGTTGTGCTCTTTGCTGTTGTTTCTGTTGCTATTGTGGTTGTTGCAGATACCATGAGCATCATGACTGTTGAAAACGGTAGACAAGGAAGCCGCTATCATGATCTGCGAATGATAAGAAAGGAGACACAAACTGCCTTTATCTGGGATCGAAGAGTAAGAACTGATACGTAACGCCCGGTAACACCACCAGTGGCCAAACAAAATTCGTCAAGTAAGTACATCTTTTACGCAAAAAGTCATAAAGTAAGTACATTTTTAACGCAAGAATTTATCAAGTACGTAAAAATTCGTCAAGTAAGTACGTTTTTACGCGCAAAATTCCTGACGTTTTTTTGTTGTTGTTTTTTTGCGCACAAAATGTATCAAGTAAGTATATTTTTACGAACAAAATTCATATAGTAAGTACGCTTTCACACATAAACCGATCTAGTGAGTACGTTTATACGCACACAATTCATCAAGTAAGTACGTTTTTACGCACGTATGATAATTCATCGCAGGACATATACATTTAAAAAAAAGTGTTAAACAATTGACATTTACTGCTAAAAACAAGTGAATAACAGCATAACATAAATAAATTATACACACACGCACGCGCAAGCGCACGGGCCCAGTATGTAACTGAACCAAACACACAACATGTTAAAAAGAGTCCTTTCTGATTAGACAATACAAAACATTAAAGAGAATAAGCTCGAAAATTTGCGTTTGATGTTTGTGTATGAATGTTTTATTCTATTATTGTGTAGTGGTTGTTTTGTGGGTTTGACTGTCAAAAAGAAAGGGTATGAAAAGAGTTTTGAAAGAGGCATCTGCTTATCACAGAGTTTGACGCCCAGAGTGATCCTGTGCAGATGACATGTCGTTAGAATCCAGTTACTAACTCGTATGTAACTAGACTAAACATCCAGTATGTCAAAAAGAACGCTTGTCTTAATTGGACAGGAGAAAAAATACGCATATTTTTAGTGACAACACCTTTTGATGATGTCGTTGGAATTTTCTTCTTTTTTATGTTTGCGAATGACTTTTTACCCCGGTGTCTGTTTGCTGTTGTTGTAATTTAATGATTTTTATGATTGGCGTAAATGTGTGATGAGTGTATTTGGCACCAAAAACATTCCTAGTGCAATTGTTACGACATTTGGCAATAAAGTTATATTTTTCAAGCTACAAAGAAACAGGTGATACAGTGGCAAATGCTTATACGATTGAAATTTTATCTACGTACGCTGTTGCTGGTGTGTGTGTGTGTGTGTGTGTGTGTGTGTGTGTGTGTGTGTGTGTGTGTGTGTGTGTGTGTGTGTGTGTGTGTGTGTGTGTGTGTGTGTGTTTTGTCGTATGTAACTGCTTCGCGGAGCTGCACTTTGAGGTCAATATTTATTATGAAATCGTTTCTTGTCCACAAAACTGTGCTGGAAGCAACAGTCCTTAGCGTAGGTTAGCAAAACCGAAACTCAGTCAACCTGAAATTACGATAAGTTAGCAACGCTGCCACGAAAAGGCAACGTTCATTTCGATGGCATTTCTGGATGCTTGCGGACAGCCATAGGTCTGCTTTTCGGAGTTCACGTGCGTATTTTGAAGACGGAAAGTTACTTCTGGCGGTGACATAAAGAACAGCAATAGTGACAGCAACCGAAGAAGGAGGAGGAGAATAAGAAGAAGAAGAATTAGGATAAGGTAAGAAGGCTACAACAACATCAATAGAAGAAAGACTACTGGAGCGTGCAAAATCTAATTCAACTAAGTTGTTGCGATGGTTTTGTGCAGTTGAATGTTTCATTGCCTCCTATACCGACACTCCGGTGTCTATTTCTTTAACGAGTTACGCACCCTGCCTGTGCGTCTGTCAATGGCAGAATACGAAACTGTGCTAAGTGCAAGATTTCACAAGATTACTCAGGCAGAATGGTCGCGGTCGCCCTGTGGCTCCTACTTGTTCATTTACAGCGGATTAGGCTGTCTTCTGGATTACCAACCTGCAGCCTTTTTCATGCTAACCTCTGTCTGGGACTGCTATCAGATTAGGTGTTGAAATGAAGGCCCTTTTCGAGCCAATGCTAAATTGTTGACGATAAACGGAAAAACCCCGACACCAAACAAAACAAAAACCAACAGCAAAATATACGGAGGAGATCAGGTTCTTTTGGAAGAGAGAGAGAGAGAGAGAGAGAGAGAGAGAGAGAGAGAGAGAGAGAGAGAGACGAGAGAGACAGACAGACAGACAGACAGACAGACAGACAGACAGACAGACAGACAGAGACAGAGACAGAGAGACAGACAGAGATAGACAGACAGACAGAGGTTTTGGCTGTTCATGTCTTATTTGTTTTATTTTGTAATGCTTGTGGTCTCAACAGGTGTTTTCTCTCTCTCTCTCTCTCTCTCTCTCTCTCTCTCTCTCTCTCTCTCTCTCTCTCTCTCTCTCTCTCTCTCCTCTCTCTCCTCTCTCTCTCTCTCTCCTCTCTCTCTCTCTCTCTCTCTCTCTCTGTGTGTGTGTGTGTGTGTGTGTGTGTGTGTGTGTGTGTGTGTGTGTGTGTGTGTGTGTGTGTGTGTGTGTGTGTGTGTGTGTGTGTATGAGACAGAGGAAAGAGACAGACAGACAGATAGAGACAGAGCCAGAGCCACAGACAGATTCTGAAATCATGACATTCGGAAGAATCACCAGGTTAAAGACAGCTTTCGAAATATCTACACTGATAGAAAATTGGATATGCATGTCCCTGAAATGACTTTGGGAATGAAGAGAAAGGCACCTAAGTGGACGTTTAACGTTCTGATTGCATCAGAAAGCTTAATCACAGTAGTAGCCTTCGCATGTTCTTGTCACAATATGCTGCTTGCTGTTCTTGACATAATTATTATAACGTGATATATTAATGCGTACCGTGAGACAGAAACGTTAATTAGTCTCACGTACTCTATTCATCCCAACAGGAATTTGTAGCGTCACTAACAGTCTACCAACACTTGCTCCCATTCGTCTTCTTTTGCGTTTAGATTTAGACCAGCGAAAGCGCCTGTTCATCTCAGGTCTGGCAGAGTTCCCAATCTGGCTCCGTGATGGTTTTCCACCAAATCAAAACAGACGATTAATATTGATTCATTCCCTCCACCAACCACCTTCACTACCAACAGCTGACAAAGGGGGACGCCGCCAGGGCGGGGTAAGTGGGCAGACAGGAGAGCGCGACAATGGCAAGGAAAGACACTGGGGGGAGGGGAGGAAAGACGAAGGAGATGGGAAACGGAGAAAGATGAAGCACAGACAGATGTCATGAGCACATGCGCACAACACAGGCTCGCTGATTCATGTATTGTAGTCATCAAGGTTTGGTCTGTTGAGCTGGCCTATTATTCATGCAGTATCTGTCAAACTGGTCCAGCAGCGAGCTTCTGTACGCCGATAAACATGGTTCACGGTTGATAGATTAGGTTATCTTTTTTCAGTTCTGATTATCGAGGCCTCTCTCTCTCTCTCTCTCTCTCTCTCTCTCTCTCTCTCTCTCTCTCTCTCTCTCTCTCTCTCTCTCTCCTCTCCTCTCTCTCCCCCTCTCATCCTCTCCTCTCTCTCCCACACACCACACACACACCACACACACACACACCCACACACACACACACCACCACACACACCACACACACACACACACACACACACACACACACACACACACACACACACACACACACACACACACACACACACACACACACACACACACACACACACACACACACACACACACACACACACACACACACACACACACACACACACACACACACACACACACACACACACACACACACACACACACACACACCACACACACACACACACACACACACACACACACACACACACACACACACCCCCCCCCCACCCCCACCCCCACCCCCTCCGACACACTCACTTGTTGATGCCGAAAATCAGGACTGAAAACGACATCTGACTGGTTAGGAATGAAGTCTGCTGCAGACGTTTTAGCCGACGTTCAGCCAATCATCAACCATGGATCGAACTGGACGGAAACTGATTCTCTGACTCAGGCCAGTTGGACAAGCTAAAGTTCCATGCGTTATGTTTACGAGTAGCATAAATATAGTCCTATATTCCTTCTTGTGGAATTCGTTTCCACACTGCAGTCTGATTAACCGCGAATCACGTTAAGCATTAGCTCTCTGCTTTGGCTTTTAAAATCTCATCATTGAAATTCTGTTTTTGATTTCCAGCATAGAAGGATAAGGAAAACTATTTGCGTTTCATGAACTATCTGCACTCATGCTCAGTATTATCATTCTGTAACTAATGTCTTTAATAACCGCACGCTCCTTTTTTCTTTTATTCTTTTCCACACTGCAGTCTGATGAACCGCGAATAACGTTAAGCATTAGCTCTCTCCTTTGGTTTTTAAAATCTCATCATTGATATTCTGTTTTTGATTTCCAGCATAGAAGGATAAGGAAATCTATTTGCGTTTCATGAACTATCTGCACGCATGCTCAGTATTATCATTCTATAACTAAAGTTTTTAATAACCGCAAGCTACTTTTTTCTTCAGATTTCTTACATTTCATTGTTTGCTAGTGATCAATCTGTTTGTCGCTTCAAAAAGGTCCTTGCACTGAAGATTTGCATTGTTTCGCATTGTCTAATTAAAATCAGTGCAGCTACCCGCTCTGTTTCTTCCCCTGGTTATCATCAGGCTTGAAATCAGTCAGTTTTTCATAGTTCAGGAGCTGTGTGAGAGTCGAGGTGGCCGTCCTGAGCTGTCCGTCCTAACGAGCCTTCTGGTTTCCGTGGACGTAAAGAATTATTGAACCGTGCTTCGGCATTGGTCACAACTTGTCCCTAATATGTCATCTGACATCTGAGGACATTAAGCATCACTTCATCATCATCATCAGTCAGTTTTTTTTGTTTGTTTGTTTTTTATGCGCCGGTTTGGCCTAGCGGTAAGGCTGGTAAGCAGAGGGACCTCGGTTTGAATCCGCTTCGGCTCTCCTTTCGCTTCAGATGTTGTGGTCTGTGGACACTGTCTTGCGACTTTGTCCTTCACAATTATGAAACATTAAAATGGCTCTCATCGCTGCCCACCTTAATGCAGAAGTCATTCTGGTGGTGACAGTGTAGCGATAGGTATATAATCTCCCACTTCCCCCACCTCCATACCCCCTCCCCCCGTCCCTAATAAGCCTTATGGTTTCTGTGGACGTTGAGCACCATGTTTACTTACTTAGCCAGTATCTTTTGTCTCTACGGTCGCTCGTTGTCCGCTTTCTCCTCTGACGGATGAAAACGAAAAAGAAGAAAATAGTAGGTTGCCGCGGTTAAAGACGGAAGACGTCTCATTGCCCGCAAGACGCAAGGTGGCGCTCAAAACCTGAGGCGACTAATTCTGGGTCATGGGCAGGAACCGCAACTCTCGCCGTCCGTCCCTCCCTGTCACAGCACTTCATTACGGCTCTTCATCCTGACGTCTGTCCGGCAGACGGGGTTTCTTTTGACATCAGGGTGGGGCAGGGGAGGGCAGGGGAGGGCAGGGACAGAATCGGAGTCGTTGCTGCTTACAACCCACGCACCCACCCCCAAAGAGATGAACGTTAACGTTCGTCCCATTCGTTTGAAAACCAAGACAACCCCGGCCGTCCCAAAGTGTGGCCCGATAAACAGGGGCGATTACCGACGAGGCCCGTGGTCCTGCACTAAGATTAATGTCCCCTTGGTGATGAATGACACAGGTCGGCAGTACAATGGCGACGGGGTCAGTTTCTCTGCGGGCGATGGTAAATAGAGGTGTTATGGGGGGAAAAAACCCTCGCCCGTGTACATTTCACCCTCCCATGTGTATCATTATTTTGTCGCCTACGAGTAGGAGCCGAATCGTTGTGAAGGCGAGCAGTTGACAGTGCGGATGGTCGCGCTTTAGCTTTTATCTAGATCGTATTCTCCTCCCAGCCTAAGCTGCTTTGGAGTCATTTTCACAGGACAAGACAACAATTTCTTTTCCTGCGGTGAAACAGTGGATAAGCTCTGTTGGAATAATGACCACGCCTAGTAATTATTGTTATATGTCTTTGAACCCTATTCAGCGCACATAATCAGAAGTGCTCATGCCAAATACTCCGCAGCCAAAAAAAAACTAAAACAAAAAACTTAAAAATCAACTGGTAACGGCAATACAAACTTGGCAGTCCTTGCAAAAGTGTCGAGAGATTCCACCAACGTTATGCTGTAGCTTAACTGGGCGTTCATTTTTAAACGCGTGTTCAAGAACCAACAAATGAACGAAATCTACATGTATAAGAGATAAGCAGGTGGCTCGTTTGTTTCTTTTCTTGTCATCTCCCGGTTGCTGCGTACATACTGCAGCAGTCTTACTTACGTACCTAATTGTTTGATTTTACGCTTGACGGCTTATAGTGCAGCAAGGAAGTCCTGTGCCCGGCCCATCGCTCTGTCCTGCCCCGGCTATCCCTGGTCAGTCACTGGATGGATCCCCAGCTGTGGCCAAGAGCCATCTGCTCCGCCTCTACTGTTCTGCGGCATGTTGTTTTGGGCCGCCCTACTTTCAGGTGTTCAGCGGATTGTATACTTTCCTCAAAATTCACCCTTCTGTTTGGGGTTTTGCATACAAGCACAGTTTTGTGAGTAAAGAAGAAGAAGAAGAAGAAGAAGAAGAAGAAGAAGAAGAAGAAGAAGAAGAAGAAGAAGAAGAAGAACAACAACAACAACAACAACAACAACAACAACAACAACAACAAAGTGTGTGTGTGTGTGTGTGTGGTGTGTGTGTGTGTGTGTGTGTGTGTGTGTGTGTGTGTGTGTGGTGGTTGGTGGGGGGGGGGGGGGGGCTATTGTCGATGTGTAGGCTGTTGTTCCTAAAGTTACCGGGAATGTACACTTCCCCTCAGTTCATTGCTTTCATGTAAAATGCAATCACCTGGAGGTAATCCAAGGGAGGTATACACAAAACAAACCGAACAAAATCTGACTATCAGCCTGATAGAAGAAAGGCCAATCTGAATTCGCAGCGAAGACATGGATGCGAGTGTCAGATGGGTATCGCGCCTTCCCGACGATCCTTTTCTCCTTTCTCTCAATTGAAAACGCCACCATTTAGAACCCCGGGCCGTGTCGCAGTGAATGAGATGCGCCAAGCACGTGAATCGAGCCAACTATCCAAAGTCGCATTCGCGTCAATGGCGACATACATCATCCGAGAAGACCGACTCAAGGCTGTCAGATTCACCATAAAGATAGATGGATATATAGCCACGAAAGAGAGAACCGTCGTTGGCTATGAACAGGGGATATCGGATCGCCAGGTTTAAGGTGTGTCTTGAAGAATTACTTAGATGCTTGAGGTAATTGGCACCGGCATCGCGGGCTGAATAGGTTTAATGGGACACTAGATACAGACAGGTTTCGCTATCTCTGAAGACGTCGGACGTCAAATTATTTACGTGGCTGACTCGATGGGATCACTGGCTTGAAGGTGTCAAGATGTGTTATAGATTATCATAAATAATTCAGAATCATCGGCGCCCGGTTTGAAGACAGGGGTAACGCGATAGCTCATGGATATAGTCTGAGGCGGTTGTTCACTTCCGGTAATTTGTAGTTTGTATATGACTTGACTATCAAACTGTACAAGATTGGGAATGGATAGGGATGCGTGCTACAAGCATGAATTACGATTTTGCCCCAAACCGATTTATTTTGGCTACGGGTACTTTTAGCTTTAACTTACCTGAATATGGCACGCGAAGGAGCGAGATTGGAAACTGATAGACGGAGCCCACGGGCTATACTGACTAGGTCAGAATTACAGAACTTCGGACTCAGTAAAAAACCTGAGATTACGCTTTGCAAAGAAAGGCACACCACTGAATAACACTGCAACACTGGGGAACATATCCGTACGATTATTGAACCGTTTTTTTTCTTTTTCTTTTTCTGTACTTTTTTAATGGCGGAGATTAGGGGATAATCACCTGGAGGGAAAGAGGAGGTGAAGGTGGGAAAGTGCAGGAGGTTGGGGGGGGGGGGGGGGTTCAAGCTTAGCGGCTTGGTTATCGCGCCTCATGCATTCACCCCATCTCCTCTCTCTCTCTCTTTCTCTCTCTCTCTCCCTCTCTCTGTCTCTCTCTCTTTCTCTGTTTCAGTATTAATCGAGTTTATAACGTGTGTTTTTTTGTTTGTTTTTTATATAATCTTTTCTCCATTTTTCACTTATTCAGTAGTTTAGCGAGGACTAGTTGTTAGACAGGTTTAAATGAACCTCAACTACAATCCTTGGAAAATAAAGTTTCGAGTTCGAGTTCTCTCTGTCTCTCTCTGTCTCTCTCTGTCTGTCTCTCTCTGTCTGTCTGTCTGTCTGTCTGTCTGTCTCTCTCTCCCTCTCTCGCTCTCTCTCTCTTTATTTTTAAAAATAATTTTTAGTCTTTTTTTCAATAACGCAGTTGGATTTTGCTAACATGTAAAAAAAAAACTTGTTTTTTAAAGTTGCAGCTGGAACGTTGCTGACTGTTTGTGGTTTTGTGTACTTTGGATTTGTTTGTTTGTTTGTTTGTTGAGGCAGTGTTTGACATTTTTGTTCTGTGCTTCATGAAGATGCCGCTTTCACAGTTAACTGGATGTTAAAAACGAATTATTCACACATCCTTACATTGGAATGAAACAACTGTAGGACAATGTGCTAAAAGGTCTGATTTGGTAGGTCAAGATATAACATACATTGCAATACTACTGAAAATCTATGTATCCATTGCTAAGACTGTCACTGATATCATATCTGATCTCGACTCTGGAGAAGCTGGCACCAAAGGTTACAGACCATCTGAATGAATAAATTCACGCTCGAATTCATGCAGGTAGGTAGGTAGGTAGTGTTGCTTAATGTCCTCAGATGTCAGTTGACATATCAGGGACAAGCTGAGACCAATGCCGAAGCATGGTTCAATATAGCTTTACGTCCACGGAAACCAGAAGGCTCGTCAGGACGGACAGCCCAGGACGGCCACCTCGACTCTCACACAGCTCCTGAACTATGAATTCATGCAGTCTGATTATCTCGCTTTTCACCTCAGCGTGGCCTCCGCCAGACACGGGTGTCTGTGAATCAACGCAGTCGCCACCACTGTCACCCTAACACAAGCTAAGAGGTGTGCACGAGCATAAAAAGCATGAAGGCGTGGATTATGGGCATAACCTTACGACGTAAACTGATAGCTGGAAGAAACCGAAGGGGGTCCTTTGAAGACGTCAAGCCAGCTCGCTCTTCAGGAGTCCAGTGGAGCGACTGGATCTCATGTGAGACGCTCCGATACAATGAATGGCTGTTAGTGTTTCGCCTAATTTGCACGGCCCCAAGTCAACAAAACGAGAGTGCAAAGCGTTTAGCTGGGGGAGGTGTTCTTCCGTGAATCCTCAAGTCGATCCATAACAATTCTCTTTAGAGGGGGGAATCTTTTAAACAAATAATGACAAGAGAATGCATGCAACGAGAGCCCCCTTCTCTTTTTCTCTTCCGGTGATGGCTCAGCATCGAGACCATTGGCAGAGTCTACACGTACTGTCGCGAACGAGCGAAACTTCACCTCCTTTTTTGTCCCTCACACACGACCTGTGGCAGGGGCCTTTCAGACCGGGGTGTGTATTTAGCCACCGAGCTATCCCAGTGACAAAGCTAAATGCCTCCTCTAATAATCTTCCGCCCCTCCTCAGCGGGTCGAGTTTGCCCGAGCGCTAAGACCGTTGGACACGCTGCTGGCTTCGAGACGAAGCGACTGGTCCGGGCCCTATTGTTGTGCAATGACAGCGCATGTTCCGCCCCGTACAGCTGCCTTCCTCTCGTGATGCCGGCCCACAACCCGCAGAAACCTTTCGTTTTTCAATCTATATTCTAAGTGATGACAAGCTCTACGACACCCTCAATCTGAATATGCAATTAGGAATTCCAATTCTTCAATCTGTATTCTAAATGCTGCAAGTTCTACGACACCCTGAATCGGAATATGTAATTAGGAGTTCCAATTTTTCAATCTGTATTCTAAATGCTGCAAGTTCTACGACACCCTGAATCGGAATATGCAATTAGGAATTCCAATTCTTCAATCTGTATTCTAAATGCTGCAAGTTCTACGACACCCTGAATCGGAATATGTAATTAGGTGTTCCAATTTTTCAATCTGTATTCTAAATGCTGCAAGTTCTACGACACCCTGAATCGGAATATGCAATTAGGAATTCCAATTTTTCAATCTATATTCTAAATGCTGATAAGCTGTACGACACCCTGAATCTGAATATGCAGTTATCAGTTCCAAAATCAGAATTCAATTCCTTTTGGGGCGAGTTTTGTTTTGTTTGTTTCTTGATTGGTTGGTTGTTTTTGTTCGTTTATTTTCGTTCTAAGGTGTTACTTCTAAGGTGGCTCTACGACACCCTCAATCTGAATATGCAATTA
>JABMCL010001464.1:725000-820000 GCA_018857735.1 Alviniconcha marisindica
CCCCCACCCCCACCCCCCACCTCCCCCTTCTCTCGTCTCTCGTCCTTTCTCTATCTCGATAAATCTTTCTTCGTTTCAAATACATGTCGTTGCTTTTTTCTTTTCTTTTCTTCTTCTCTTGTTCCAACAATCTCGCATGTTCCTGAGCTTTACGGTGTGTAAAAAGCGAACAAAGGGGAAAATTAGCGCTGGAAAGACGTCTCACAAACACAACAACAAAGACCTGAATCGCCGCCGGTAACTGTCACCTGGCGTGATTATTAAATACAAGGTACAAAAACTCCAACAGTGGTGCAATCCCTAACATTATTGTGTGAGAAAAAAATGAAGCCGTTTTCTGTTCTGTATCTATTCTATATATTTCCTTCTTTTTCTTCTCGTTTTTTTTTTGCTACCTGCCCAAATCCACCCCACCACCCCTTTCCTCAACCCCACCACCACCCCACTCCGGATAATTCTATCCTTCTCCCCACCCCGTTTTCTTTTATTTCCATTTTTCTTTCTAGCTTTCTTCCCTTCTTGTGCCTGTTTCCGCTTTCTTCTTAAAATGCCCCCTGTCTGTCTGTCTGTCTGTCTGTCTGTCTGTCTGTCTGTCTGTCTGTCTGTCTGTCTGTCTGTCTGTCTGTCTGTCTGTCTCTCTCTCTCTCTCTCTCTCTCTCTCTCTCTCTCTCTCTCTCTCTCTCTCCCCCTCCCCCCCCCCCCCACCCTCTCTCTCTCTCTCTGTCTCTGTGATCTCTCTACCCTTCCTGATCTGATCTACTCTTTCGCTTACTTCAAAATATTTTTGTTTGTTTTGTTTGTTTTCTTTCCGTCAGTCTGCGGGCAAATTTGGTTTTGGGGAACTGCCTAAAAACGCGCCTCGTCTACTGAGTGGAATGGTGGAGCGGGCAGATGGAGAGGCGTTAGATACAAAACACTACCGACCCCCGGTCTTGTCAAGGCTGTGCCGAGGAACAAATATCAAACCAACGCGATCTGTTTTCCTCCCTGTCTTGCCCCAACCCCCCCAGCTCCACGTCGGGCTAATTCGAATGTCAATCACTGTCCAACTGGATATCAGTTCCCTTTTTCACACACGGAAAGGCCTCGTGCTAATTTGTTTTGACGGTGTATCAGGGCGCGTGTGAATTGCTGCCCTGCTCAAGTCCTGGGATTTCTTTTTCCTCTGTGTGTGTGTGCGTGCGTGCGTGTGTGTGTGTGTGTGTGTGTGTGTGTGTGTGTGTGTGTGTGTGTGTGTGTGTGCGTCGTGCGTGCTGTGCACGTGTGTGTGTGTGTGTGTGTGTGTGTGTGTGTGTGTGTGTGTGTGTGTGGTGTGTGTGTGTGTATGCGTGCGCACGTGTGTGTGTGTGTGTGTGTGTGTGTGTGTGTGTGTGTGTGTGTGCTCGTCTCTCTCTCTCTCTCTCTCTCTCTCTCTCTCTCTCTCTCTCTCTCTCTCTCTCTCTCTCTCTCTCTCTCTCTCTCTCTCTCTCTCTCTTCTTCGTCTTCTTCCTCCTCCCCCTTCTCCTACTGTCGTCGTCCCCATCACCACCACCATCTCCTAGTTATATAATTGTATGCGGTCTGTCGTGAACTCTGCCCTTCCATCTAACAGCCTGTTTTGTTGATTTGTCGTGGCATTCGCTGCACATGGTTAAAAAAAGAAAAAGAAAGAAAAAAGAAGAAAAAAATTGCAACAACAATAACTGATGTACCTTCGGTGGAGTTTAGGTACCTCGTATTTACTCGCATGCCAGGTGAGAGTTACCGTAGGCAATTCAAGTCTTTGTTGCTTGCTAAAGTGACGTCTTTCGAGCGCTGATTAACTCCCTTTGTTGATTTAGAAACACACTGCACAGACTCGGGAACAAAACTAGCCCTGAGTAAAGATATCCCGTAGTAGTTGTGTACCGAACATTGTTTATCATTCGTATACAGCCGAACGGTAAAGTCACTGAAAACAGTTTGACAATTTATTGTCATCACCACAAGCGCCACCACCTTTCTTTCATGTTGCTTTACGTCCACGGAGGCGAGATGGCCTATTAGGGACGGGCGCCACCACCAAAAGCGACCACAACTTTATTTTCTTTAGCGGTCGGTTGATTAGAGCAAGTGCATTTGACCCAAACGACATTAGGCTTAGACACAAAATGCAGGTTCGCAGGTGGTTTGACTCTCGTTGAGAGCAGTGGACTTTTAGTCTCCCGCAAAAAAACTGCTTTACCAGTTATACGTAGGTCTGGTTTGGGGGAAACAGTCAAAGATCACACTCACACACACACACACTCACACACACACACACACACACACACACACACACACACACACACACACACACACACAGACCCCCCTCCCCCCCCCCATACACACACACACACAGACAACACACACACGCGCGCGCGCGCGCGCACAGAGAGAGAGAGAGAGAGAGAGAGAGAGAGAGAGAGAGAGAGAGAGAGAGAGAGAGAGAGAGAACTATAAGCAGATCGAATGTCAATCATCTCAGCGTTAGTTTGTGAATTATCTTCTCCTTTTGTTGTTGTTGTTGTTGTTTTGTTTGTCTGTGTGTGACTTTTTCTTTTATTCACTGTAACAAATATAACAATAATAGAACATATTTCACTGCACCTGTTTGTGAATTAACTGTCAGTTGTTGTTTTTGTTTTGTTTTTTTAATTACCCTGGAAATTTGCCGATGTTTTGTATATTGTTTGATTGAAATAAGCTGTCTTTTTTTCTCAACCTTTTGAGTGTTTTCATCCAGTTTCAGAACACTGGCAGTCCACATTGTTTTAGATTATTTTGGGTCAACTAACACTACAGTTAGTTTTTTGGTCAACTAACGCTTCAGTTAGTTATCACTACAGTTAGTTTTTGGTCAACTCACACCACTGTTAGTTTTTGGTCATCTAACACTACAGTTAGTTTTTGGGGTCAACTAACACTACAGTAAGTTTTGGGGGCCAACTAACACTAGTTAGTTTTGTGGTCATCTTACACTACAGTTAGTTTTTGGGGGTCAACTACCACTGCAGTTACCTTTTTGGTCAACTAACACTCCAGTTAGTTTTTTGGTCAACTAACACTACACCAGTTAGTTTTTTGGTCAACTAACACTACAGTTCGTTTTTTGGTCAACTAATACTACAGTTAGTTTTTTGGTCAACTAACACTACAGTTCGTTTTTTGGTCAGCTAACACTACAGTTAGTTTTTGGGGTCAACTAACACTACAGTCAGTTTTGGGGGTCAACTAAAACTACAGTTAGTTTTTGGTCAACTAACCCTACAGTTCGTTTTTTGGTCAACTGACACTACGGTTAGTTTTGGGGGTCAACTAAGTTAGTTTTTTTGTTTTTGTTTGTTGTTGTTGTTGTTGTTGTTGTTTTCGGGGGGTAATTTGACACTACAGTTAGTTTTAGTTTTTAGTTGTTTTTTGTTGTTTTTTTGGTTTTTGGTTTGTTTTTTTTTTTTGGGGGGGGGGGGGGGGGGGGGGGGGAGGGAGGGGTATTTGGCACTACAGTTAGTTCTCTGGGTCAGCTAACTATGCGTCATTGTCGTGTCAGCGGTAGGCTACAACATCCTTTTTCTTTTTTCTCTTAAGTTACCATAATCACCGGTGTGCCTGCACTGCATGAAAAGAAGAAGAAGAAGAAGAAGCTGGCGTTACATCAGCGGGCTTTTCACACGAAGGTGTCAAGAGTGCTCTAACTGCTGTTGCCTCTGGCGCTTAGTGGCTCAGTAATTATAACTAATAAATAGATAGGGACCACACCATGCACTCCATTGTTGTGTCAGCAGCATAATGCAACTGCCGTCAACTATGTGAGCCGGTTTGGCCTGGCGGTAAAACGTTAGGCTGGTAAGCAGAAGGGCATGGCTCGATTCCGCTTCTGCTCTCATTTCTGTCTTGTGACTTTGTCCCTCACAATTAATGAAACATTAAAATGGCTCTCATCGCTGCCCATCTTAATGCAGGAATCATTCTGGGGGTGACAGTGTAGCGAACCTAAACTGAAGCTAAACTACAATCATTGTAAAATAAAGTTTTCGAGTTCGAGCGATCTCTCTCTCTCTCTCTCTCTCTCTCTCTCTCTCTCTCTCCTCTCTCTCTCTCTAGCTGAACCTAAACTACAATCCTTGTAAAATACAGTTTTGAGTTCGAATTCTCTCTCTCGTCTCTGACTGAACCTAAACTACAATCCTTGTAAAATAAAGTTTTCGAGTTCGAGCGATCTCTCTCTCTCTCTCTCTCTCTCTCTCTCTCCTCTGTCTCTGTCTCTCTCTCTCTCTGTCTCTCTCTCTGGCTTTAGTCAAATGCATGGTATACGGCTCCAGATAGAGTTGTAGCAAGACAGACGCAACAACAAAAGAGAGTTTTAACACAGAACACATAACATTTTTACTGCCCTGCAGATGTTCTCAGTGAAGTAGAACGATACCCCTGCGGTAGGATTATCCCTAAGACGCGATAAGAGCTGGACCCATTAAATGACGGGGTAAGAGATCCCCGCAATCCAGGCCGTGATTTATGACTCGGTGGCCTCCCTTGTTGTTAGAGTTACGTCCCTTTAACCCGACGAGCTCCTCCCGTGATTGAAGCGCGTTCATCACGAGCGTGACGCTGTACTCTATCACGCTGCGTTCAGACCGCGGGACGCCCGTGGAATTTCCAAGTCGAGGTGTTCTTCACTGCATGGGGGTTGTTCCATGTTTGTAGCAGCAGCGGCCGTTCGCGTGTCAAAAGTTTACCAACGACGCAAGTTTTTACGATGGCACTGGCGCGCTCGGGGGAAGGGAAGCGACTCCTCCCCTTCGGTGGTGAGGATGAACTGTTTCGACATTGACACTTGCCCCGAGAGACCGGAACCAACAAAGAGCCCGGCTTGCAAGCCTCAACATCACAGACCGCGAAAGGATTATGTCCCTTGGATGGTGTCACGTGGTAAGAATTAAGTCCAATCAGCAGCGTCACGTGGTCGGTCGAGCGCCATCAGCCGCCGCCGGAGATTCCGTCGGGAGCGGTGCCAGGAGACGACGTCAATGGCTAGCAACAGCGATAAACACCGAGCGCCTGCACGTGTCGCACGCAGCATCTACACGACCCGTGCCAAATTAGCTCAGCGTGGGCTGATTTTTCACGCCCGTGGCGAGAAAAGGGACGCTCAGCGCTGAGGTCTGTGGGTGATTGTCAGTAATGGGGCCTCTCACTCTTCCTGCTTATGGCTGCCTCAACAAGGGACTTCAGTAGCCGGCGCATTCACATGACAACGTCACAGTGGGGTGGGTGTCACTGATGATGTCGCTGTCGTTAGTGTCTTTGGCGTCGCGGGGTGGTTGGGGGGGGGGGGGGGGGGGAGTTGTCTCTCCCTCCTTAGAATTGTTTTTGTGCTGCTGTACTGACACAGATCTGGGAAGAGACTTTGAGAGGGATGGCTGTAAGAAAAACTAAATAAACACAACAACAACAGCAACAACAGCAACTGCAACAACAACAACAACACACACACACACACACACACACACACACACACACACACACACACACTAAAAAACACACATTGAAACTAAACAAACAACAACAAAACACAGACACACGAAAGGCGGGGGCATTTTTAGTGGTACACTCCCGAGTAAAACCTCTCTGTTTCTGTCTCGCAGTCTGACCCCATCTCTCTCTCTCTCTCTCTCTCTCTCTCTCTCTCTCTCTCTCTCTCTCTCTCTCTCTCACTCACACACACACACACCACACACACACACACACACACACACACACTCTTTGCATCAAACGAGATATGAGGCATCCGCAAAAAGTCAACAGACATAAATACGGAAATTCACCTTTACCACCAAAAAAAAGTACGACGCACGAAAGGCCGGCATTTACCTCTGTGCACCGGGCGAGATGCTCAGGTATGCTTAGTAAGTAAGTAAACATGGTGCTTAACGTCCACAGAAACCGTACGGCTTATTAGGGACGGGGAGAAGGGGGGAAAGGGGGTATGGAGGTGGGGGGAAGAGGGAGATTATATACCTATCGCTACACTGTCACCACCAGAATGACTTCTGCATTAAGATGGGCGGCGATGAGAGCCATTTTAATATTTCAGTAGGAAGTGACGGACAAAGTCACAAGACAGTGTCCACAAACCACAACCTTTTTGAAGAGACAGGAGAGCCAAAGCGGTATCGAACCGAGGTCCTTCCGCTTACCAGCCTAACGCCTTACCGCTAGGCCAAACCGGCTCACTCAGGTATGCTGTCGAGTTTCGTACTTTTATACCTATCAACTTGGGTGGCAAACCACAGGGGGACGCGCTCGCCTCATTGTATAGAATGCTTCCTTGTGACAGTGCTGATGCCTAAAGAACCAGGGTACATTTAATTTCGACTGCAGCAAGGTTGGTTGTAAGAAGAGACGAGGGGACGAAATTGCCAAACGTCGAACAGTCACCACAGCTGATACTTACTCATGGTGCGTGCAGCTACGATTTTAGATTGTCCTTGTGCGAATTTTGTTGTAGCGTTGACATGGTAATTGCCGTCAATAATTAATTGAAATGATGAAGATTAAGCGGGAGAGAGAGAGAGAGAGAGAGAGAGAGAGAGAGAGAGAGAGAGAGAGAGAGAGAGACAGACAGACAGACAGACAGACAGACAGACAGACAGACAGACAGAGACACAGACAGAGACACAGACAGACAGAGGGTTCGAAAGACTTATTCAGATACATTGCAGCGAATCTCGAGTCTGTCGTAGTTGAGACTCCGAGAAAATTAAAAATTCGAAATTCTTGCCAGGGACAGTGAACTGAATAAAAACAACTAAAAAATAAATAAATGTTTGTTTGTTTGTTTTTAAGAGAGAGAGAGAGAGAGAGAGAGAGAGAGAGAGAGAGAGAGAGAGAGAGAGAGAGATTGATTGATTGATGACTGAACTTTAATTACGCAAGGATAAAGGTTTAGGCACGAATGCCTGTCGGGCAGCCTGTTCTTGAAACAGTTACAAACGCTTAAACACACACATACAGAGAGAGAGAGAGAGAGAGAGAGAGAGAGAGAGAGAGAGAGAGAGAGAGAGAGAGAGAGAGAGAGAGAGAGAGAGAGAGAGAGAATATAAGAAGAAAAAAAACAGAAAGAAAGAAAGGTAAACATATTTTCCATAGTCACCGCGGCAAGTCGAAATTCAATTTTCAGTTGCTCTTTGAAGAGACGGCGATGTACAGTACAATGGCACCGATTAAGTGAAACCCGCAAGGAGCCGATTTACACCAAGCGAGGTCTCCAGCAGGCTTTTAATTTCCCCCCGACACCCGAACCCAGCAGGCCCCCTGCCTTCATTGGCTTTCCGTCCTGCACCCCTGACAGGGCCCCTTGTCGGGACCACAGTGCCGGCGACCTCATTACCTGTGTTCGCTCCATTCCCCACAACAATGGGCCCTCCGCGGGATCATGTAAATACGTTGCAGTCCGATACAAATTGCCTGTCCCTCACCTCCACCCTCTCTTCCTGACTTGTATGTCAGCTCTTTTGACAAGAGTCGTTGTCTTGAAGGGGTGGGGGTGAGATGGGTCATATTCCGGGTGGCTTTACACTGACATATATGCGCCCCCCCCCCCCCCCCCCCCCCCCCCACACACACACACTCCCCTGAGGCTGGAAGTTGCAATGCTTGTTGTAGAGCATATCGGTGATTCTTAATTAATGCCGATCAAGTGGTTTGCTTGTTTTGATCAGGGCGTGTACGTATGTGTTGCGTAGGAAACGTGTAGTGGATGCGTCATTGTCTGTGATGACGAACACTTGGAATCACGTTTGTAACTGGCGTTGACTGGCAGACATTGTGGCCTAAAAACCACCAACACGATAACACCAACAAACAAGCAAACAGGCATGGTTATTGCACACAGAAAAGAGTTGGTGCAGCAAGTCCATAATACGCCAGAACGCACCTGTGTTTAAGAGACAAATGAAGAGTGTGGACAACAACTGGCTTACAAACGAGTGCCCCGACAGACATCCCCTGAAGGACATGGACAACAGACGGGCGTGGGTCCGTTCTTAACAGGGCGAATGTTTGTTCGCCGAACATATTTCGGACAGTTCGACGAACTATGATTCGTTTCTTAATTGAACTTTTAGTTCGCCGAACATGGTTCGGACAGTCCAAACTTTACTTCGTTCTCAACTGGCTCGCAAGCTTCGGCCCGAACTTGCGGCAGACGCGCAGCAGACAGCATGATCGAAAATGTAGGCTAAAGTCAAGTCAAGTCAAGTCAATATACTTTCATCATCCCTCACAGGGTAATTCAACTGACTACTATCTCATTCTCAGACTCCGAGACAAGGCTGCGTCTCCCACAAGTCAACAAATAAACAAATTCCCTCCGAAGCGAGAGGAGAACCTAGCGACACCATCATCCATTTGTTTTCTTTCTTTTTTTCTTCATCTACAGGAGAGCTCTGCTCTCAGCAATGATCGTCGAATAGGGTGAATGTTCCCAGAACACGTTGAGCGAAGCTTTTTGGACCCCGAATATAGCTTCGACGAATAATTCCAACTAGGTTCGCGAAGAAAAGTTCGCCCAATTAAGAACCAGCTAGCTTTGCCGAATACTTCCAACTAGGTTCGCGAAGAAACATTCGCCCAATTAAGAACGGGCTTTAGACGGGTACAAGGCAGACACCCCCTTGAAGCACGCAGACTGCAGACGGGTGTAAACGGGTGGCCATACACCCCTGAAGGGATTTGCCCTTCTGGGGTGTCTGTAAGGCCACCCGTCTACCACAGGACATCGTTCAGCAAGTGTCAAAAGGACACCGTTAGAGTGTCCAACAAAGGACAGCATTCAGTTTGTTAGTTAGTGCTTTGAGCCCAGTCAACCACAAAGTCAGCATTCAAAACGTGCCCAAACATAAACATCGATCAGAACCTCTCGAACAAACAACATTGACCGGAACATACCCAGCGAAGGACATTGTTGAGACTGTCCAGCGAAGGAGAAATATCAGAACCTGTCCAACGAAAGACATCGATCAGAATCTTTCCAACGAAGCACGTCGTCCAGGACCTGTCCAACGAAGAATATCTTTCAGAACCTGTCCAGAAAGACATCGATCAGAGCCTGTTCAACAAAGGACACTATTCAGACACGTTCAGAACCTGTCCAACGAAGCACATCATTCAGAACCTGTCCAACGAGGGACATCATTCAGAACCTGTCCAACGACGGACACTGGTGAGAACCTGTCCTACGAATCACATCTTTCAGAACCTGTCTTACAAAGGACATTGTTGAGAACTTGTTCAACGAAAGGATATCGTTCAAAAGCTGTACAGAAAGACATCCTTCAGAACCTGTTCGATAAAGGATGTTATTCAGAACTTATCCAACAAAGGACATCCTTCAGGACCTGTTCGATAAAGGATGTTATTCAGAACTTATCCAACAAAGGACATCGTTCAGAACGTGTTCAACCTAAACAGAAGAAAAAGAAGAAAAAGAAACAAATCGCCCAGAACAAGGGGATCCCTGAGAACTTCTATTTGACGTTGTTATATCCTGGACCATGTGAGACATAGAATTTTTAACAAAACTCAGTCAATCAATCAATCAATCGATCCAGCACGCTCTTCTCGAACAGCACGTCCCCATGCTGACGCCGTAGTTTGAAAGCGGCACGGTCTCTCCGGACATGGGCAGGGTGTCATGCGGATGAGCCATCGTGTCCCGGATGACGCCACACGAAACAAAGACACCAGGGGCGGAAAGACGATTGGTGTAACGGCAGGGGAAATCTGCCACTGACGGAGAACCAGGCAAGGGCCATTAGACGGAACAGCTCCAAGGATCCCCGCGGAGCTAACGGGAATGAAAATTACCCTTCTGTTTTTTAAAGGGCTTGCTCTTTGGGAGAGAAAATAAGATGCTTCCACCGCCTTGTGATAGAAGTGGTGGATGAACGTGACACTGCTGCTGCTCTTTTTTTCTTTCTTTTTTTCTTTTCTTCTTTTTTCTTTTTTTCTTTTCTTTTTAGGGGTGGGGGTGGGGGTTGGGAGAGTAGCTGCAAATTTTCGTGTGTTTTTAAAGCATTTTCGTTCTTAAATAAGATTTTCTCCAATTTCGCCAGCTGTGCAAACTTCAGAACGTACGAGAGAGAGAGAGAGAGAGAGGAGAGCGGCTTCAGATTTTGATATATGTCTACGAACTTCCGTGGCCATTGTTGAGCAAAAGGAACAGATTTGTATGTTTGCAACATTGATCTAGATATTTTGATATTCCTACGAATTTTACTGCAAAAGGGACAGATATGTATGTTTGCAACATTGATCTAGATATTTTGATATTCCTACGAACTTTACTGACCATAGTTTGATCTGCAAAAGGGACAGATATGTATGTCCGCAACACTGATCTAGACTGCAATCTATAGCCGTGTCTGAAATGGACATTCACTTTGAACGTGTATTATAATTCTGCACGAATTGTTCCCGAGCACTTCACGCACAAAAGAACGGTGCGTAGCCTAGATCTACCACAGCGTGTTCCCCAACTCCATAGCATTTTCAATGGAAAAACTAGCTTCCTGATTGGCCGGCTTCATCGTCTCATTTTGCATGCATGTGACCCGTTAGACTGGCAGACGACATTAAATTCTCGTCTTCAGTTTTAAATAGAAGGTCCAGGTTCATTTTGTCGGGGAATTAAATACTTTTAGATGATAGCTAAGAAAGGCCCGCTGGTTTCTTTGGTTCTTGTCTACGGAAATGTGTCAGGTAAACAAGCTGCTTGCATTCATAATATATTGCCGATGCGAAGTGTGAGAAGTTTTTTCATTGGTTCACTGTCTGACATTAAAATTTTAGTCTCGCTTAGTCATACCGCGCGACAATCGTGGCATCAAAGTTTGGAGTCAAGGCCAGTTCTGTTCGGGCACAGTCGACGTTCAAAGTGACTGTGTAATGAATTAAGACACAGTATTACAGCCAGCGATGCATAACTGTTAGCACCTGCCGTAATTTGACAAATCAAGTGCAATATGTACGCTTTTAGTAGAAACTTAGGCGCATTCGCAGAAACTTCTTCAGCTCCAAGACCGTTTGCAACCAACTTTAAATTGAAAAAATAAAATAAAAATAAAATCTTTCTTTGTCTCCAGGCAGAATAAGACACTAGCCATGGCTGACGATCCAAATTCTATAGAGGAAACATCACACGCAAACAGGACATCAGTGTGACAGAGCAGTTTAATTTTGTCCAAAAGACATTGGCTTTAATCTCTAATCAATATTGAACGGCTGCTCTGCAGGGGGAAGTGCAGTGTGCTCCAGTTTCAAACAGCTGATGGCTGCACGTGCATCGCTGGGGACACTAAGCAAGTTAAAACGTCAATGTTTTAGTCTTTTTGTGCAATTCAATTCAATCAAAGACCTTCCCGCAGCCCAGAGAATGCGAAACCGCCTGACACGTTCAAACTTTTAAACTGACAGCCGATTGTTCGAGAGCGGTTCGATGCCAAATTATGGATTAAACGCTGGCGCTGGAAGCGAGAAAATGTCAGCTCGCTTTGAAGAATTTCAATTGGTATTGTCAATCACGTTGAATGATAATATCGGAACTGTCTGGTTTTTAAGAAGAACATGGCTCGCAAAGTGACACAATAGACCACAAGAGCTAAAATTTGAATAAGAATGGAGGTACGAATGAGTGCGAATTCCGCACGAATGGATGAACGGACGAATGGACAAACGAATGCCTGGAAGGCTGACAACCGAACAAAAAACATACAAACAAAAACAACGAACCCAAACCACCGCAGAGGAAACGCGTGTCCGCAGAAAACGAGGGAAACGATCGACTGATCCAGGCCAGCGAAAATTTACGTTAATGATCGTGAAGAAAGTTTACGGTACGCGGACGCTCGGTGGAAGAACAGCAGTTCTTTGGACAACAGCGCCGTTTCGGTGCTGTGGATGAGTTTCACTTAATGACAGCCTAGCCTTCTGCTGCTCTCGCCCGGATATAACAGTCTCGCGTGACCACCTCAGCTAGCGTCCACTGGAACTTTCACAAAGGTTATAGGACCGGTCGTCCGTGGGTCTTTCGTCTGCAGACCGTCTGCCAGTGATTCCCTCTCCTCTCCCTCTGCCCCCTCCACCTCCCCCTCCCTGCACACTTTGTTAATGAGAGGCCGTTAGTCACCAGTTTTCGTTCTATAGGGGCGCGTCTTCGGACTACAGACACACACACACGCACGCAAACACACACACACACACACACACACACACACACACACACACACACACACACACACACACACACACACACGCACGCACACACACACACACACACACACACACACACACACACACACACACACACACACACACACACGCACGCACGCACGCACGCACGCACGCACGCACGCACACACGCACGCACACGCACGCACATACACACACATGCGCGCGCGCACGCACTCACAGAGAGAGAGAGAGAGAGAGAGGGGGAGAACATTTCACTGTAATTTCTATTGTACTTCTTTTATCCGACAGATGAAAGGACGAAACCTAACACAAAATCAACCAGTGAAATTTTAACGAACAGTGTGCCATTGACGTCACAAGTAAGGGGAACACAATGAATAAAGACTTGAAGCGCCTGCGACAAACCACCTGGCATGCAAGCAATAAATATGAGGTAACTGAAGTCGTCGACCACGCCATCTTCCTCCCATCTAAAAAAAAGACAGAAAAAAAAGAAAAAAGAGAAAAAAAAAGAGAGAACAAAAAAGAAAGAAAGAAAAAATGACGATGAAGTAATAACCTACTCACTTTGTAAAGTAAAACCCACTAACGTCTTTGAAAACTGCACAAAGAAGAAAGACATACTGACCGAAATGATTGCGCGACTGCACCGAAGGTAGTCAGCGCGGATGGTGATTTTCTCCTGAAGGCGCGCGGGTTGGAACAGGTTGGACGAGGGGGGTCTAGGGGCTGGGACTTGAGACACAAGCAGATGTTGGATTGCTGTCGTAAAGCGCAACCCTCGATTTTCTCCGCTGTCGCTGTTGTCAAACTAAGTCCATTTGTCAGTCAGCGCGCCTAGCTAATTGTAGAATTAAAAGGACGTGGCCAGACATCACGGTGCGATATAGGGTTGTCCAGGTGATGTACAAGAATATTTTGTTGATCCATCTCCACACACCTGGTTTTGTCGTTTGTTGTTGTTGATGCTTTGTCTCCTTTTTGTTTAGCTGCGGGACACACTGAACCGTGTAAGTACTGCTAAACATTCGACACATGCATGCAGATGTAGCCGACCCAAGAGGTCTTAGGGATATTTAGGCTGTTAGACAAACCTTTCGTCTGTTTTGGGGTCTGCTTTTTTTCTTTGCAGCACTGAGAGAGAGAATATGGAATACACGGAATACGGATATTTTATTCAATAAGGCCATAGCCCCATTTGAAAGGGTGTAAGCACAATAAACCTTGTAATGCAATGCACACACAGTATTCAATTTGCTGACGTTGGAATGTTGCAAATGAACAAGCCGAAGCGAAACGTTATGTAGAGGAGAATATTACAATACTGTCCATGATCATCTCATTCTTATATATATCATATCTTTTTCAAGTTCTACACAATAGCAGGGTTTTTCTTCTGCTGAATGCTTGATACACAAACAAAGCAAGATTTTTCAGGGCGCGTTCATTCTGCGTAGCTAAGAGCAATGCCAACCGAAAATCACATGGGCTATTGAAATATTTGGGTTCTATAAACTCGTATCTTAAATCATCAAATGCAGGACAGCATAGAACAAAATGGACTTCATTGTCCACAGCCGACAGGCACAATGGACATTTCAGTTCATCTGCATTATAAACTTTAAACCTTGATCTATGCACTTTAATGTCTGACACCCCAAATCTAAATCTGGTCAATGTATACCTTATGTGTCTGTTTAAATTTAACATAAATAGGGTTCAACACCAGTTAATGTTTTAAATTGTCCGTACAACGAAAATCTGTCATTTGTGCTTACATGTCATCCCAAGCTTGCCATCGAATGTCAATAAGTCTTTGTCTGAACTCCCTAATAAATGCATTCAAACATCCCACACCCTGATTATCCCAAACATAAGAAAAGCCGTTTGCACATAACGTTTTGCGAACATTAGTCACCCAGTTAGTTTTTCCCCTTTGGTCCAAGTTTAATAACATTTTATACGCTCTCAAAGGCAGTCTGTGCTCCTCCATGCGCATCAGTTTTAACCAGCATCTTATACAGCGAACACATGCATTAATTTGAATAGGAAACCTTCCAACTTCTCCATACACAAGATCATTTGTGGTTCTCCTGTCCACACCTAAATAACGTTTCAAACCAAACAAATGTACATTATCAATCACCGATGAGCAATTTTCCAGACCCCATAACTGAGAGAGAGAGAAGGGGGAGTGGTGGGGGGGGGGGGGGGGGGGGGGGGGGGGAGGAGTCAACTGAGCAAAATATTTCCATCCTTGCAAAAGAGTAATCATTCATAGGGTTCAAGACTTTCCTCTTTCGACCGGCCCTTTCACAAACCTAGACCTTTTCCGCGAACATTAGAGTGTGTGTGTGTGTGTGTCTACAAGCAGGCCTATATATAGGCCCCGTGTGCTCGTGAGTAGTGTGTTCTAGCGCACTGAGATTTTGTTTTGCAAAAAGACTTGCGCTGTATAAGAGCTGTCCTTTATTATCATCATTATAGCCAAGACTGAGCTATGACGGCGTACCGCAGTTATGTGCGTATCAAGACTGATTCAATGTCCTTACGACTCGGCCTGCTGCAGCCTGTTCACACTTAAATGTATTCAGCCAAAACATAGTCCTACTATGACGTTAGTTTATCTTCGATAATCATCACCTCTACAGATCCTGTGACGAAACTCACTTTTGATGACGCAGATAAAAATGTTTCGTCATCGAATATTGTGCACGAGAGATGTGCGGAAGAATTGTGTGGAATTTTTTTGGCAGACCGCCAATTGGAGTGAATTTTACAATGTGATCATTTATTGTGATTATATATGAGTGTGTGTGTGTATGGACAGTAATTGTGTATGGAGTTACCAAAGCTGAAGGCTTGTGCCAGCGGCGGAAACTCATCTTCTTCAATGGATCTTCGAGACGACGTAGAGAAGGCCATCTCCAACCTGGGGTTGGCACCGGTCTGCAGGTGGTAAGATAGATGATGATGACGATGATGATGATGATATGTTCTCTCTTTCTCTCTCTGTGCGTGCGTGCGTGCGTGCGTGCGCGTGCGTGCGTGCGTGCGTGCGTGCGTGCGTGCGTGTGCTGTGTGTGTGTGTGTGTGCCTGCATGCGCATGTTTGTGCATGATGTTGCAGTTTTGGGGCGTGCCTGGTTTACGCTTCTCCAGTCACCAGAGCACACACACACACACACACACACACACACACACACACACACACACACACACACACACACACACGCGCGCGCGCGCACGCACGCACACACAGTCACACACATACAGTCACACCAAACACACAGCCCCCCTCCCTCCTCCACACACACACGCGCTCACCCCTCTTGGCATTTTTCACTGCAGATCCAGGGAGCAACACCAACCACTGGACAAATGGACAACCAACTACATTCGAAGCAGACTCGACCCCGAGGACGTACGCCTCCAGCGCCTGCCGGACCTCGTGCAACTCGCCCGAAGCCAGGTCACCTTGTCCAAGCAATGCCTCCAGCGGTCGCACGAATCCGTGGACGAGAGTGTGGACAAGCTGCACACCTTTCTCCAAGCTCCTAGAGGATGGTTCATGACCGTCTGTGTGAAGACGGAGGTGACCCTGCTTCTCAAGCCCACGTTCCCAGCGGATGACCCTTGTGAGGAGGTGAAGGCCGCTGCCCTTGAGACACTCTTCCTGCAGTTCTGCGTGGACGAGATGCATGTGCCTGCTCGGCTCATCGTCAGGGAAATTCGCGTGAAGGACTTGGACGGTGGGAGTTGTGGCGGCGTTAAGAACGTGTCAGTAGACCTAGTCCCTGTGGCGGCGACCGACGGCGAATTGATTTCGGATATCGCTGAAGTAAAAGACAGCAAAGAAGCAGGGCCGTTAGCCATTTCTCTGTCACCACACTCTCCTCTTCCGAATTCGGGCGCATCCTCTGGATTTGGTTCGATTGGGAAAGCGGACACGCCTCACCGCCTTTCTCAAAAGACACCTCGACCTCAGTCAGAGTCACGTACAGCCTCTGAGTCACGTACAGCCTCGCGTACAGCCTCTGAGTCGAGTACAGCCTCTGAGTCACGTACAGCCTCTGAGTCACGTACAGCCTCCGAGTCACGTACAGCCTCTGAGTCACGTACAGCCTCCGAGTCACGTATAGCCTCTGAGTCACGTACAGCCTCACTTACATCCTCTGAGTCACGTACAGCCTCTGAGTCACGTACAGCCTCCGAGTCACGTACAGCCTCGCATACAGCCTCTGATTCGCGTACAGCCTCTGACTCGCGTACAGCCTCATGTACAGCCTCGGCTTCTAAGTCGCCTACAGCCTCTGAGTCACGTACAGCCACTGAGTCACGTACCGTCTGTGACAGCCGCAGCAAGAAGCATGCAAGGTCCAGACGTCAGGCGAGCAAGACTGCAAGCCGCGCCAGTCCTCCACAGAAAGCTTCAGCTGCGAGGACTGGCAAGCGTAGCACTGTGACCAGAACGTGCAGCCAAAGTTCATGCACACTGTCCAGTGTCTCTTCCCACCCGCTGTCCTTCGTTACCTCCTCGTCGGGACATAGTGCGGAAGGTGACGGGACAGTGCGGAACACTGACGTGAAGCACGCCTCCAGCTCCTGCTCTTGCTGTGTGCGGGGTCAGACCGCAGATTGTGACGAGACCACGTGGAGTCCTGAGGCCGACAATGACGCTGCACACTCTCGACTGGCATCGGCACATCGTTGTGGCCGTCGCTGCCAGGCGCTCTCTATGAATCCGCTGACGTCATCCGACGTCTCTCTGTCTCCCGCTCCCGCTGCTGTTTCCAGTTCCTCTCAGCAAGTGGACCCGCCGCTAACGTCATATGACGTCTCTCTGTCTCCCGCTCACGCTGGTGTTTCCAGTGCTTCCCTGCAAGTTGACCGGATGCGCTTCACCCCAGAGTTCCCGCCCGCGTGCGCAGACAAAAGCCAGAACACCAGAAAATCTGCACCATCGAGCCCACGCCCTCCCGGGACCCAGCCTCACTCAGACCTCGCCCAGGTCAACAACGGTGACCACAACAGCAGCCCCCACGAAACCGGCGAGCCGCCACGTGTCTGGGACCCCCGCGTTTCACGTGCACGCCAAGGGAGCAGTGTCCGCGACACGCCCCGAGAGAAGAGCAGCGGCCAGCAGAGAAGCCACAGAGAGCCGCGGAGAGAGACGAGAGACCTGAGGATCGTCCGAGTGTCCCAAGAGGCCCTGGTGCCGGAGATCAGCGAGAGGCGCGTGCAGGTCAGAGGCCACTACGCCAGCAGGGACACGGGTGAGGCGCTGCCCTTCACGGTGTTCGTGTACAAGGACGACGACGTCGGTCAGCGGCAGGGGCAGGTCACTCTCAGCGGGAGCTACGTCAGGAAAATGCTGACTGGCAGCCAGCACCTTAGGTGGCGGTTTCGCCAAGTGGTGGGGGAGGAGATTTAACACAGGAGAGAGAGAGAGAGAGAGAGAGAGAGAGAGAGAGAGAGAGAGACGTTTATTACTGGCGGGAGCTGCCACAAGTATCATTTTTGCCAGTTGACTGTCACATCTTTTGTCATGACAAAAGTGTGCTTGTCGTGACAAATGTTTTGTCGCGACAAACACATGACAAGCATACTTTTTTCGTGACAAAAGACGTGTTTTGTGGCGACAAACATGTGCTTGTCGCGACAAAAGTAAGCTTGTCGCGACAAAATTATGTTTGTTGATACAAATATTTGTCATGACAAAAATATGTTTGTCGCGACAAGCATACTTTTGCAGCGACAAAAACTTGTTTTGTCGCAAGAAACACGTGTTTGCCGCGTTTTGTCGCGACAAAACTGATACTTGTGGCAGCTCCCGCCAATGATAGACGTTTGCCGATTAAATTTGTGGTGACAGTCTCTTCAGCGAAACACAATGTGTATGCGCACCTTTCATGAACTCTTCACTTTCGGTGCCAGTTGACTGAAACTTGCTCTTGACTTACATCACAAACAAGCAGTCACAATGATGCACACCACAAATGGGGTTAAAGAGGCTGTACCAAAAATATCAGAATACATTTCATAATTGATCAGTCTTCCGGAACCGCCATTCTCCCCCCCCCGCATTTTATTTTCGAAGTTACTACGTATGCATGTATTATTTTGGGGAGATTAACCATCTGCGTGTGTATGCGTGTGTGTATGTGACTCCGTGTGGGTCTGTGCATGCATGCAGCACGCGGTGTGTGTGTGTGTGTGTGTGCACGTGCGTGCATGCGTGTTTGAGCAAGTTGTGTTCATGCATGTTGGTGTGAGTGTTCAAACACTCAACTCGTCATAGATTCTTAAATCCTGTTTGTAGTATTTGTGCCTGATGCATCAATCATACCTAATCCATGCATACAACCTGAAAGAGGGAGAGATGCAGGTTCAAGTCACATTGTATTATTCAAAGGACACCCACAACCACACTCAACTCACCATTTCTGAGTTATAATAATAATAAAGTATTTCTAAAGCACAAAATCTCGTCCCTAGAGACTATTCTAAGCACGTGCGCGCGCACACACACACACACACACACACACACAAGCATTCTGACTATTCAAAGCTAAAAACGGGCTTTTAACTTTTACTGTTTGAATCTGTGAAATCTTTATGTACAGAATGTTTTCATGAGGAAACAAATAAACAAAAATCAAATAGATATCTATTCATACAGATAAGTTAGATGAAATTGCTTGCTTGTGGTACTCATCAGAAGACAAGGTATATAAGTATTTAGATAATTATTTCAAGCTCCCAAAATACAATCAAGGAAGACACTGCCAACATTACCATACAAATTATGCAAGCATGACATGCATACTTGCAAGTTTGGAATCATCATACATTCCAAGCATACCTTGCATAAACAGTTTGTGGAAACAAGCAAGTAAATAAGGATTTAATAATGATAATTATAATATTAACAAAATGACACCAGAAACCCATTAAACATTACAACAGAAACCCACTAAACCTTACAAAATCACCCCCATTACAAAACAACACTCATAACGAAATGTGCGAAACAAAAAGGGAATCATATGTAACAAAATCACCCACTGAAAATGATCGTCACCTTCACCTTCTCACACTGGAGGTCAAAACAATCCACTTATAAAAACAGCAAAAACTGATAAACAAAAACAATCCTGTCAAAGTTCCACAGCGCCATGAATTCGCCTCGAGGCAACACTGCACTCTCACTTCTGCATAAAATCTGTATAGGCTGTTGATTAATAGGTTGTTGATTAATGGGTAATATGCTATAACATGGATGACAAAGGCTAGAGGACTGCTACAAAGACAAGTACGTCATACCACATACCTAAACACAACACTCATAAAAACGATGGCACTTTGGTAAAACAGAGATCAGACACATATAGAGCAAAACCTCTTACACACATGCAACAAAAGATCCATTCATGATCATAATTTTTAGTCTTATATTTCCATCCATATTGATTTCAATTCATATTCTTCTCCAAGTCCATTTCAGTTTGTGTCAACAATGAACATATTGCAAACTCTGCATCCAGTGTTGTCCTTTATGTTCAAATCCAAGACAACTAACTTGCTGGCAAGGTAAAGGAGATACACCATTCAACCTTTAATCATTGATTAAAATAGCATCTTCTTTGTGTGTGTTTGTGTGTGTGTGTTTTGTTGGAACATAGTTACCATCTTTTGTCTTTATGCTTGTCTGTTGCTCCATTTTTCAACTGAACAAGTACACTTAACTGTCATCTTAAAATTTGTCAGAAAACCCTTCAACTTCTACACAAAAAACAGGGTTTAGGACAGTATCCATATTCATCAAATATTAACATAGCATTTTGCATCCTTGTGGGTTCAAAAAAAGAAGAAGAAAAAAAGAAGTAATGTCGCATGTCTCGTCTTAGTTTATGCTCGGTCTTCAACAGACAAGTACACAGAACATCCATCTTGAAATATATCTGAAAAAACCTTGACTACCAACAACTGTCCAAACAGACATTTCTCTCTCTAACTGAATGACAGCACATTACGCTGGAACCTGTGAATAAAGTAAGAAAAAAGACGAAGAAAAGCAAATCCTCCCCCTCCCCAACACATTATGACAAAACATATGTGTGTACATCTACACCTGCACCACACACACACACACACGATACAACACACATACACACCCTTTAATAAGACAGGAGCATCACAGTGATATAAGATTAGTCTGCTGCCACAAAATGAATCCATCCTGTTAGTGAGCAAAGGACACAGGCACACCCTACAGCATCTGGAATAGCATTAGGTTTGTCATCACATACAGAGGGGGTGGGGGTAGAGAGGGGGGGTCCTTGTTTCTGTTTGCAAACTCAATATGTATTTCACACTATGTGACCAAATTCTCTATAAAATGCTTTTTGTCACTTATTGTGCCATCCACAAAAACCTGCCACCCTGTCTGTGAGTTCAAAATGCTTTTTGTCACTTACTGTAGTGTCACTTATTGTAGCATCACTTATTGTACCATTCATAAAAACCTGCCACTCTGTCTCAGAGTTCAGAGCTCAGGAGCTGTGTGAAAGTTGAGGTGGCTGTCATGGGCTCCCATCCCTAACAAGCCTACGGTTTCTGTGGACGTAAAGCATCACTCAACCAACCAACCAACTCTGAGTTCATTCTGCCATACACTTCATCTCATTCCCTGGCAAGGGAGTCATTTCCTGATGTTCCTGGGCCCAGGGACTGTAACACAAACTATGGCCAGTGAGTCATTTCAAACTGTCCACAGTGGGTTCGTAAACTGCTAAAGTACATTTTGCCTGCTAAACAAGTTGTTTGTTGAGTAAGTATCTTTCATGGCCCAGTCAATTTTAGACAGACTTGTTCATAGACCCCCCCCCCCTCCCAAAAAACAACAACAACAACAACAAAACAGTCCAGGTGATGAAGAATCAACAAGAGAGAAACAAAAACCCTCTTGTAAGACCATCTGGAAAGAAAAAAAAACGGTTTCTTCAGATGGGCAGTCTTAGGTAAGGCATTTCAGCAAATTAATTGACGAGGCAAAGAACTCCATCCCAGAAACACCTTCCAAGAGTGGTATCTGTAGCTGAACTGGTTCTCCATCAAGGTGGCATACTTTTAGCCCTGGTTCATCCTCCATGAGAGGTCCTTCACTACAGTTAGTCTTCCACCAAGGTCCTCCACCTTTAGCCCTGGTTCATCCTCCATGAGAGGTCCTTCACTACAGTTAGTCTTCCACCAAGGTCCTCCACCTTTAGCCCTGGTTCATCCTCCATGAGAGGTCCTTCACTACAGTTAGTCTTCCACCAAGGTCCTCCACCTTTAGCCCTGGTTCATCCTCCATGAGAGGTCCTTCACTACAGTTAGTCTTCCACCAAGGTCCTCCACCTTTAGCCCTGGTTCATCCTCCATGAGAGGTCCTTCACTACAGTTAGTCTTCCACCAAGGTCCTCCACCTTTAGCCCTGGTTCATCCTCCATGAGAGGTCCTTCACTACAGTTAGTCTTCCACCAAGGTCCTCCACCTTTAGCCCTGGTTCATCCTCCATGAGAGGTCCTTCACTACAGTTAGTCTTCCACCAAGGTCCTCCACCTTTAGCCCTGGTTCATCCTCCATGAGGGAGGTCATCACTACAGTCTTCCATCAAGACTATTCTTCCATCAGGGTTACTTTCTAATCAGGATTTGTCTTCCACCAGGGTTGCTCTTCCACCACCTTGTGTCTTCCACCAAGACTTGTTTTCTCCATCAGGTTTACTCTTCCTACTCTTAATGAAGGTTACTCACTCTTCCATCACTTTTCACCTGCCACCAAGACTTGTCTTCTCCATCGGGGTTACTCTCACACCAGGAAAACTCTTCCATCACCTTCATCTTCCATCAAGATTAGTCTTTCGTGAGGGTAACTCTTCCATCACCTTCATCTTCCATCAAGATTAGTCTTTCATGAGGGTAACTCTTCCATCACCTTCATCTTCCATCAAGATTAGTCTTTCGTGAGGGTAACTCTTCTATCAGAGCTAGTCTTCTGTAAGGGATATTCTTTTATCAAATTAGTCTCCAATCGGGGTTACTCTTCCATCAGGGCTAGTCTTCCACACAGGAAAATCTTCCATCCCATTCAATTTCCATCAGGGTTACTCTGCCATCACAATTACTCCTCAATCAGGGTTACTCTTCCACTGGGGTTAGTCTTCCACAGGGCTATGCCATCCACCAAAGGCTTGTTCCAATGCGCAGCAAATACTGGAGGACACACCCACCACCAAAACTCCGTTATCTGCCATCACAGTCAAAACCTGCCATCAACCGCTCAGTCCTCCTCATCTTCCTCTGCCTCCTCCTCCTCACTGTCCACCTCCTTCTCATCGAAGTCCACCTCCAGACTCATCAGTTCTTCGAAGATGGCGTCAGCGGCCTGGCGAAGTCGCTTGAGCAGGTCGGGGTCCTCACAACCTTTGACCCATTCTGCACACTGCTTGAGCACGGCTTCTCTCTGAAGGGCGAAGTGGAGACGAACCACTCGCTCAAACCCTGCGACAGGAACAGAGGAGAGATGCTTGTTACAAAGGCTTTGCGGTGGTGAATGAATTGCTTCAGTTCGAGGAGTAGAGATCATGGAAATCATCGTTGTTTCACAAATGACAAACTGATCTTGATTATTTTCCTCTGCTCACTTTAAGGTGATGCAGTTAAAAGAAGGAAACTTTTTACGATAAATGATTCATCAGCATTTAAAAAGAAACTAATTAAATGCCCCACAAAAAACAAGCACATGGAAAGACACTCTCATATTGCCTTGAGCAAGTGACTTGATATTGATGCTGGGTCAACCATGCAGGTTGTTTGAGGATGAAAGGCCTCCAGACATAAACATAAAAAATAATAAGAGACAAAATGAGCAAACAGGACCCCCCCCCCCCCCCCCCACACACACACACACAAAACAAAAACAACAAAACGAAACCAAACAAAAACAACAACATGCAGCAACACAATGACAACAGCAACAACAACCAACCAACAACAACAGCAAACGAAACAAAGAAACACGACCACCATGTTGCTAGTTCTAACAGAGCAGACAAATGAAACCCCTAATGTTTGGTGAAGTTACATGAAAACCAGCTGACCTGGAGGGGGGTTTCTGAGCTGTCCCAGGATGGCGTGACGCAAGGTGTGCAGGTGCAACTTCCAGTTGTACTGCTGACTCTGGATCTGAAATACATCATCAACAGAAAAATTCCATCACCAGAGATCTAAAACACACACTACCCATCATCACCAGAGATATAAAATACACACAACCAATCATCACCAGAGATCTAAAATACACACAATCCATCATCATCTGAGATGTAAAACACACACAACCCATCATCATCAGAGATCTAAAACACACACAACCCATCATCATCTGAGATGTAAAACACACACAACCCAACATCACCAGAGATGCAAAACACACACAACCCAACATCATCAAAGATCTTAAACACACACAACCCATCATCACCACATATTTTAAACACCCGCAGCCTGTCATTATCAGATCTAAAACACACACAACCCATCCTCACCAGATACACACACACAACCTGTCATCACCAGATCTAAAACACACACAACCCATCATCACCAGATCTAAAACACACACAACACATCATCACCAGATAAACACACACAACCTGTCACCACCAGATCTAAAACACACACAACCCATCATCACCTGATAAACACACAACCTGTCATCACCAGATCTAAAACACACACAACCCATCATCTCCAGATAAACACACACAGTCTGTTATCACCAGAGATCTAAACACATACAACTCACTGTTCTTCTATCTGCGCCTGTCTTAAAGTCTCAGATGTACATTTTGTGAGTGGTTTAAAAAGTGCTCAAGCTGCATGGGAATTGATGCCACATAGAAATACTAATTTGTAGGGTACATTATACTATGATTATCAGCATGCAGATAATTTTGCTCCCATCTCTATTCCCCCCACCACCACATTCTTTTTATTACCCAAAAAGAAGAAGAAAAAGACTAACCAGATTCTACACTTGCAGAATGAACTTTTTGTCATATAAATAGTAGATCTACTGTGCCATTTGGATTCTACACTTGCAGAATGAACTTTTTGTCACATAAATAGTAGATCCACAGTGCCAGCACTGCTATTTCTGGTTACCTCCCCTTCTTCAGTGCCCTTGATTCTCTCATAGCCCGGCTCGTTGAAGACTGGGTCTGGTGTCAGGATCATGCTCTGGATCGACACCAGCACCTGCAAGTCCACAGTGAACAACAGCTGTTAGGTTCTGCACAGTCCACAGTGAACAACAGCTGTCAGGTTCTGCACAGTCCACAGTGAACAACAGCTGTTAGGTTCTGCACAGTCCACAGTGAACAAAAGCTGTTAGGTTCTGCACAGTCCACAGTGAACAACAGCTGTCAGGTTCTGCACAGTCCACAGTGAACAACAGCTGTCAGGTTCTGCACAGTCCACAGTGAACAACAGCTGTCAGGTTCTGCACAGTCCACAGTGAACAACAGCTGTCAGGTTCTGCACAGTCCACAGTGAACAACAGCTGTCAGGTTCTGCATAGTCCACAGTGAACAAAAGCTGTCAGGTTCTGCACAGTCCACAGTGAACAACAGCTGTCAGGTTCTGCACTGTCCACAGTGAACAAAAGCTGTTAGGTTCTTCACAATTGACACTGAACAACAGCTGTCAGTTTCCGCACAGTCCACAGTGAACAACACCTGTTAGTTTCTGCACAGTCCACAGTGAACAACATCTGTTAGGTTCTGCACAGTCCAACAGGACACACAAAAAATGTAGATTTATTACATGCTGCACAATCCACAGTGAACAACATCTGTTAGGTTCTACACAATCCAATGTGAAAAAAAGCAGTATTTATTACATTCTGCACAATACAACATGTCAATTCTGCACAAACCTCTGTGAACAACATCAGTTTGATTCTACACAATCCAACAGAAACATGTATCTGTTACAACACTGCATAAACCAGTGAGCAATGTCTGTCTCACTCACCTACACACCCACTAAACACATCCACAAACACTCTTTGTTTCTCTCTCATACACACACTTGCACAAACACACTCACACACGCACACCCACACACACACCCACTCTTTCTACCTGGTAGAGGGAGGATTTCCCTGGAGTCCATTTTTCACTGGCGTCCCCAGCGTGCCATGTTCCTAAGAGACTGAGGCACACCTTGCCATCAGCATACAGGTTGGGGTTGAACCTGTCACAGACAGACGAACAGACAACGGGTCTTTATCAGATGATCTTCTCATACACCAGCATATACACTAATGCATTTTAATAATAACTTCAAAAATTAGGCAAAGCAAGCAAATAAAATGAAATAACAAACAGGAAAGAAAAAACGAGAGAAAAAGACACCAAAAAAGAAAGACATGCATGCCGGATTTTCATGGCTTTGGTGGTATAAGGGAAATAACTGCTGCATGAATTATTATTTTTCTGCGCAAATGTTGTCCACTTTAACAGATAAATGTGATGTGGTTGCATCTTCACATAGTTCCACCAAATTGCAAACAGAAGTCAACAACTCTAAATGCTTAGGCGGTGCTGCATTTTGACCAGTGATGGGAAGTTGGGGTGACCTGAACGTGCTGTATTTTGACCAGTGACAAAATGCTGGGGTGACCTGATGGTGGTGTATTTTGACCAGTGATGCAATGCTGATGTGACCTGTATTTTGACCAGTGATGGAATGCTGGGGTGACCTGATGGTGTATTTTGACCAGTGATGGAATGCTGATCTGACCTGTATTTTGACCAGTGAAGGAATGTTGGGGTGACTTGATGGTGGTGTATTTTGACCAGTGACAGAATGCTGATGTGACCTGTATTTTTGACCAGTGATGGAATGCTGGGGTGACCTGATGGTGGTGTATTTTGACTAGTAATGGAATGCTGATGTGACCTGTATTTTGACCAGTGACGGAATGCTGGGGTGACCTGATGGTGCTGTATTTTGAGCAGTGACAGAATGCTGGGTGAGTGGTGCACTGACCTGACGGTGCCGTTTCCTGTGGTGATGATTTTGACGAGGGGAGGCACGTTGGGGTAGCTGGTGGGGAAGTAGATGTCAAAACAGAAACATCCCAGACTGTACGGCGTTCCCGTCGGCCCCGTCACCAAGGCCCTCATCACATCCATGCGATCCTTATCCTGCAGGGTACCAGTGAAACATTCAGATCCTATCAGTCATAGAGAGTTTGGCGCTGAGATCTAGCTCCACCACTTTTCTCACAAGCAATTAACAAACAATTGTAATGTTCTGATCTGCTGAAGTGCTCAAGTGACAGGCAGCTTGGAGCTCTCCGTACTCTAGTCTGACCACCAGCAATGTTTAACCATAACTCTGCTTTCACCACCACAGCTTAGCAAACTCTAGCTGACAAGTAAATAAGTAAGTAAGCTGGTGTTTTATGCCCAGTCAACCGGTGTGGTTATATCAGGGCGATCTAGCTGACAAAAAGCAAGAAAAAAGATATACAAATAAAAAGTGTGAATGTCAAATACATACAAATCCTATGATTAAAAAAAAAAAATGTACGTGGGCAGTTTGTGAGGTCTCCTGATCTGACAAAAGCAAGAAAAAAGATATCCAAATATAAAGTGTGAATGTCAAATACATAAAAATCCTATGATTTAAATCTTTTTTTTGTATGTGGGCAGTTTGTGAGGTCTGATCTGACACTGCGCCAACTGAATCACCTTCACCGGTCTAAGGGAGATAATTCAACTGATTGAAACATGGCTCTCTTTTTTCCAGCATTATAACTAACACCGTACCATAATGACTCTGCTCTCTTTTATGACTTTTGTGATAAAACAGACAGGTGGGGGGGGGGGGGGGGGGGGGACTGCAGTCCTCACTTAATATTTGCAAGATCCGCATTCAATCTGATTCGGACGGAGTAAAACAGAAGTAAAAACTGATAAAAGCGGACAGTTCATCAAACCTATTTCCCACTTGCATCAAAACAACAAGCAGGCATATTGATAGATACCTGTCTGACAAAGATGCTGGCACCTGCGTTTACAGGTAAACTGGAGGCCAGTTGCCTCATTTCCTTCATCAAGGCCTTCACCTTTCCTGATCTGGTAGACAGAGCGTTTAACAAAATAAGCATGAAATACTAAATTAGAGAAATAAAGCATAAGAATAAAATGCAACATAGTTCATGGTTTCTTTCGGATCCACAGTCACCACCAACCTTGTATCAGAAACAAAACCAAGCAAAAGAAGAAGAGTATAAGGAGAAAAAGAAGAACAGAAAGAGGAAAGTTGACAAAGGAAGGCTAAACAATGACACAAAATGAAAAAGAAAAAGAAAAACAACAACAGAGTTTCCCCAATATACAGACAGGGATAAGCAGTCAAACCAAAATGTTCACTGTCAAAGCAGCGGGACACCTTGGTTCATCCCCTCTAACATAAACACCTGGCTGATTCCTTTATAACATGCAACCCCTGCACGTTGCGGTCAAAGAAGTGGGATCATGACTGAATCCTCTCCCCCCATAGTCTAGTGACCCTTCCCTCTGCTGTACAAACAGAGGCACCTGTGACTGAATTCTCTCAAGCATATACTGCTTACCTGGGGTCCTCACTTTTCTTTTCTCTTTTTTCCTTTTCTTTTTTCAAGCGTCTTGTGCTCAACCAAGATGGGGCACCAGAAATATCTTTACTAATACCATAATGATTATTCCAGTGATCCTCACATGCTGCTGTCCAAACAGTGGGACTCCTGACTGAATCCTCTCCAACAATAACAGCATTACCTGGGATCCATGACCCCCACATATTTCTGTGAAAGAAATGATACCGCCAGTTAAATCCACTCCACTCCAACAACAGCATGCCTGGGACACATGGACCTTCCATCTCCCCCCCAATATTTCTGTCAAAGAAGCGACATAGCTGGGTATATCCTCTCCAACAACAACAGCATACCTGGGACACATGACCCCCCCCCCACCACACACACATTTCTTCAAAGCGACACAGCTGGGTATATCCTCCCAACAGTAACACGTACCTACATCTCCCATTTCTGTCAAAGAAGTGACACAGCTGGTATATCCTCTCCAACAGTAACAGCGTACCTGCACATGGCCCCCCCCCCCCCCCCACATATTTCTGTCAAAGAAGTGACACAGCTGGGTATATCCTCTCCAACAGTAACAGCGTACCTGGGATCCAGTGACCCCTGCATGTTGCTGTCGAAACAGTGGGACTCCTGGATGCGTGCAATGCCGAAGCGCTGACCCTGCATGGTGCCAACATACTGCTTCTCCAGCTCGTCTTCATCAATCTCCAGGTCCACAAAGGCATCTCTCCAGTTGTTCTCGTCATCAGTTGATGCCAGCGACTGCGTGCTGTGCTCTGCTGCTAGCAGACGGATCTACAGAAGGAGAAAATTAGACAGAAATTCTGAGAAGAACAGATTATTTTTTTTACCAACCCCTCAACCCCCCCAAAAAACAACAAAATCCACAGACTGTTATACTCTCATGTGAAGAGGGAAAAAGGCCTAGACAACAGATTTTATTTAAGCAATGCTTGTGAAGTTGGCACAGATGATGAGACAGTACAATTTTTTTTATTTTTATATATTTTGTTATGAAGACAACAACCCCTCCTGCACCTCCAAAACACAAACACATCGACCCCCACCCCCACACACTAACACACACACACAACCACCACCACCACCACCACCACCAAAGATTTTGTGCTGATGTCTGACCTGGTCCAGAAGCTGGGCCAACTTGCTAACAGTGTCTTCATCAGCAAACCCCTTGCTGATGATGACCGACTGCGCCTTCTCCAGGTTGGCCAGCTCGAAGTCTGGGTCCTTCACCATGGAGACCAGGTAGCCGTCTGTACGTGACGTGTCCTCCACTGTGATCCGCAGGATGATGTTGATGATGTCCAGGAGAAGCTCCACTGGGTTGAAGTCATACCTGGCACCACAAAGACGGACATGTGAAAAAGTAAATATACTCAAGCAAAAGAGTTAATCAACTTCAAGAAGCAAGGCATACAATAATTAACTGCAAGAGGTGGTATCAGGGCAAAACGCAATTCATCCAATCAGAAGTAACGGCCTCTCTCAGTCATTCACCCTTCATGATGCACATCACAGGTGTTTGAAGAGGACTGGAGAAAAATCAAGTGGAATGAACCAGGATGGGAGAAGACAGAAAGGCAGAATTCCTTACAGCAGCCAAAGCATGCAAAGCTATGCTCCAACCTATGGAGAAAAATCAAGTGGAATGGACCAACAAGGGAGAAGAGTGAAAGGCAGAATTCCTTACAGCAGCCAAAGCATGCAAAGCTATGCTTCAACCTCTGGAGAAAAATCAAGTGGAATGGACCAACAAGGGAGAAGAGTGAAAGGCAGAATTCCTTACAGCAGCCAAAGCATGCAAAGCTATGCTCCAATCTCTGGAGAAAAATCAAGTGGAATGGACCAAGATGGGAGAAGTCTGAACGGCAGAATTCCTTACAGCAGCCGAAGCATGCAAAGCTATGCTTCAACCTCTGGAGAAAAATCAAATGGAATGGACCAAGATGGGAGAAGTCTGAAAGGCAGAATTCCTTACAGCAGCCGAAGCATGCAAAGCTATGCTCCAACCTCTGGAGAAAAATCAAGTGGAATGGACCAAGATGGGAGAAGTCTGAACGGCAGAATTCCTTACAGCAGCCGAAGCATGCAAAGCTATGCTTCAACCTCTGGAGAAAAATCAAATGGAATGGACCAAGATGGGAGAAGTCTGAAAGGCAGAATTCCTTACAGCAGCCGAAGCATGCAAAGCTATGCTTCAACCTCTGGAGAAAAATCAAGTGGAATGGACCAGGATGGGAGAAGAGTGAAAGGCAGAATTCCTTACAGCAGCCGAAGCATGCAAAGCTATGCTCCAACCTCTGGAGAAAAATCAAGTGGAATGGGCCAGGAAGGGAGGAAACAGAAAGGCACAATATCTGACAGCAGTCGAAGCATGCAAAGCTATGCTCCAACCTATGCCAGACTCCAAAGAGGGAATCTTTCACAGCTCTGGACCCTTGGCAGTGGAGGCCTTAATCTTTGCGTCTGTGATACCACATCACAGTGAGCAAATAAGAGACAGGATGAAAAAAGCCCAAGAATAGAAGAAGGAGGGAAGAAAAGAGAGAGAAAAAAAAAGAAAAAAAAGAAAAAAAAAAAAACGAAAAAACAACAACAACAAAATGAAGGGAGAGATAGACATAGCATAGAAAAGGAAATATATGTCTAAACGAAAAACAAAAAACAGGAAGAACACAAAAATCTCTCCTTTCTTTTTCTTTCTTCTTCTTTCTTCGTCAGATTTACTCTGTTTAAGGTCTTCCAGATCTAAATATAATGCCTCAGCAATTAACTACTTGCTTGTTTTTTTTGTACATTTCAACCAAAAAGAAAGAAAAAGAAAGGCGACTGATGAAATAAAAACTGAAAAAAGAAGAAAGGAGACTGATCAAATAAAAACTGAAAAAAAGAAGAAATTGTTGACAAATATTCCACCTTCACACACAAGCACTGCTATGCACATAAACATCATTCAATGCATAAACGCTTCCAGACCTAAATATAACACCTCAATAATCAACTACTTGTTTGTGTTTTGTTGTTCTTTTGCAGTTTGACCTAAATAAACGCTGCTTTGGTATAAATCAACAAAGAAAAGAGAGGTGGAGGGGATGCGGGGGGGGGGGGGGGGGGAATCAATTGACAAATGTCACATGCACAAGAAGAGACACAAAAACAGACCTACATCTCGCACATTAACTATCATCTGCCACATAAATATACTTCGTACAAGGCAGATGAACTTTACAACCTACAAATTGAAACAACAGGATTTTCGCTTTTAAGCGCCAAACACTCACTTTGCCATGTCCTTGACCTTGAAACTTTTCGCCTTTACACCACACAGTGAGTCCAAGAAACCATTGATCTGAGGAAAAAAATGGCAAACAATATTTCTAAATCCAAAATTATTTGTTAAGTAAAACACAAGAAAGAGAATATTGTACACACAAGTGGTCTTTCCGTAAAATTATCTCTGTCCAATTTCTCTCTGCACATGAGATTTTGCAGAGTTATGGTTGTAGTCAAGGGGAGAGTCTGCATTCAGCATGAATATTCATTGCAAGTTGTCTGCATCAAAACCAAATGAAAATGGTAAGTCTTACTGTGGACGCTGCCCTCTGACAGTGATGTGCATCAAAACCCAGTCAAAATGGCCAGCCTTACTGTGGACGCTGCCCTCTGACAGTGGTGTGCATCAAAACCCAGTCAAAATGGCCAGCCTTACCGTGGACGCTGCCCTGGAAGCCAAGGGCTGGCGGGTGAAGCACTGCACCACCCTCTCAGACTGGCTGATCATGGTCAGGAACTTGAACGTCTTCTTCGACTGCAAATCATCAACAGGACTTGTCTTAGAAGATGAAATGGACACAGCGGGGCAAGCAACAGGGAACATATGCAGCCCATGCTCTTTATCTCATCATCAACATTTTTATGCCCCCCCCCTCCCCCACAAAGAAAAACTACCTGCTACCAGTGTTATCCATTTACTATCATGACTACCTGAATGTCACACATTATGATTTACCAACATTACTGACTTGTTACACCCTTGTTACCCAACTGTTTTCCCATCTGTTGCAAATTTGCTGCTCAGTTGCTTCCCACACTACCAACTTGTTACCCCCTACAGACAGTGTGCTCACCTCCCTACAGTGTGCTCACACCCCTACAGTGTGCTCACCTCCCTACAGTGTGCTCACCTCCCTACAGTGCACTCACCTCCCTACAGTGTGCTCACCCTACAGTGCACTCACCTCCATACAGTGTGCTCACCTCCCTACATGGTGTGCTCCCCTTCCTACAGTGTGCTCACCTCCTACCGTGTGCTCACCTCCCTACAGTGTGCTCACTTCCTTACAGTGTACTCGCCTCTACAGTGTGCTCACCATACCTCCTTACAGTGTGCTCACCTTCCTACAGTGTGCTCACCTCCCTACAGTGTGCACCTCATACAGTGTGCTCACCTGTCTCATGAATCCTGATCCCACGTGCTCTTCATTCCTGAGGAACATGTCCTTCTCTGCCTGCTCTCTCCGGGACAAGGCGTTCCACTCTTCCTCTGCCATGTCAGTCATTGTGTCAGTACTGATAATACGTTCTGTGTGTGTGTGTGCATGCGCACCAGTGTGCATGCAAGCATGCATGTATAGTGTGTGCGTGTGTGTGTGTGCTGCCTGATGCAGCTGCGATATTATGTGCGTGTGTGTGTGTGCATGCAAGCATGCATGCATAATATGTGTGTGTGTGCGCACGCGCATGTTGGTGGGTGTGTATGTACTTATGTGTGTGTCCCCACGTGCCCACATGTGCATAAGTATGTGCATGTATGTGTTTGTATAAGCTGTGTGTGCAAAAACATCCAGCTCATGTTTTTATTTTTGAGACATAAGTTAGCTTTGACAAGCAAGGAATCACTCACAACCTAACTGCAAAATGTATTACATATTTATATTATTACATATTAGAAGTATTCGCTGAGGACCCATCCAGGGCTGCAGAAATACTCTCACCCGGCCACCCACATGAGACAGAAAAGCTGCAGGACGAGTCAAAACCACTAGCCCCCAAATTTGAAGGCCATTCTATTACAGCTGCACCAGCTTGGTAAAGGACCACTTGGCAAAGATGTCTATCGTCACTTCAGTTCTTAATATGAAAATAGTGGATGATCCATGCCCAGATCTTCAGTGATCTGACACAGAAGCACACCCCTTCTTTTGTTCCCCATTTTTGCAGCTGTATATAAATAAAACTGGAATCTTTTTATTCTTAGTGGTGGCAGATTCTTCTTCCATTGTCTGCAGTTCAAGCTGCTTTGCAATAAGCACTGGCCCCAAAACCCGGTCACAGTTAGTCAACAGACCAGCCAATCAGCAGCCAGCTTTGGCCACATCATCTAGATCTTGCACAACCTGTTTTGCGATGCCACTTCATTGAAGAAAGGCCATTGCGATGTCTTGGCGAAGTGGTAGAAGCTACTTTACAAGCTACTTTACTGAGCGACTCCACGGTGTATAAAGAACGGTGTTCTGATATCACCTTGCTGTAAACAGACATAAAATAAAACATTAAAAACAAAAAAAACGGCCTTTAAGGAAGAAATCTCCAGCAAGTGATAATTTCTTTCAGCCGGGGGATTTTCCTATTTCTTAGCCTTGCGGGTTGTGCAACATTTCCAACGACTGCAGGCCTGCCTATGGGTCCAGACTAAGGAGGTTCTACGGTGCTACTCTGCTCTCGGAGTCTCACCATTGGCCTTGAGGGTCTCAATCTTCTTGACGTTGGCCAGGCGGGACAGGCTGTCGTGGAGCATGTACAGCAAGGTGTCCAGGATGGAATCAAGGAAACTCTGCCAACAACCATTCACCATGACATTTAACCTCCTCATGGATTTAACTAGTGTTCCCATTCTTCCCCCCTTTACTATATAAACTATATACATTTGGTACTTCGTACTTCCTCGCATGCCAGGTGAGTGTTACCTGAGTGAGTAATTCAGGTCTTTGTTGTTGGGTTCATGTGAAGTCTTTCAAGCTGCCCTTTGCTTATTGATTCCCCTTTAAACCAGTCTCATACACCCACAGGCACATACACCATTCTTCAATGCTTTGGATGAAACTATAAATGCAAACAGACCAAACCAACCTACTCAAAACAAAACAAACTAAACAAAATCAACAACATGCAGACGTGGCTTAAATTGTTAAAATAGTCTGAAATGCCCCTTCCCTCCCTCCCATTTCATTTTAACATTTTTTTTTAGCAAAATGGCCTCAAGAATCCCATGCCTGCTGTCTGGTCCTGAGATGAAGGAGAAATAAGCACACGTCATAAAGACACAATTTTTGCTTGTTACTTTCTGGTTTATTTGTGTTCAGATCCCCCCCCCCCCCCCCCCCCCCCACACCAGACTTACCTGGAAGAGTTCAGTGCCACACTGGCTGATGATGGAAGAGCGGCAGTCCGAACGTGACCACAGCTTTGACATCAGCTGACCTATCTGCACCCTACAAAACAACAACAGCAACATAGTAACATCCAGAAGAGTTAGTTCGTTAAAATAAAATCTTGGAGACTTACAGGAAGTTTGTGGATTCAGCAGATGCCACAAATTTAATCTCAGTCACTGCTTGTGTACAAGAATTCAAAGAACTACAGATGTATCCTTACAAATGAGTCAGTGTAAGGAGAGAAGGAGATGGAGACAGCACGTTGGAGCCTGATGTCATTAGAACATCATCACAAAGACCACCTGGCATATTTTCTAGGGTTAGATTATTACTACTAATTAAAAAAAAAATCATAAAGAAAAGAGAGAAAACATAAACTTGAAAACTTTAATACTTGAGAATACCAGCGTGCATACATGAGCATGTGCATCTGAGTGTGTGGGCAGGCATGTGTGCATGTGTTTGTGGGAGAGAGAGAGAGAGAGAGAGAGAGAGAGAGAGAGAGAGAGAGAGAGAGAGAGAGATAAGATAATACTTTATTACACAGGGATAAACATTTAAGCACGTGTCGGCTTTTTTACAAATCTGTCCCTGAGAGAGAGAGAGAGAGAGAGAGAGAGAGAGAGAGAGAGAGAGAGAGAGAGAGAGAGAGAGAGAGGTGCGAGCACACACACACACTTGAGAATACCAGTGTGCATACATGAGCGTGTGCATCTGAGTGTGGGGGCAGGCATGCACGTGTTTGTGGGAGAGACAGACAGACAGACATGCACACACTTGCAAGCACACTCACATACAACACACACACACACAGCTGCAGCACAGCACTGACCTGGCACTGAACTTGTCAAAGGTGTCTCTGTCCACATCCAGCCCCTCCACCACGTCGACGCTGACGTAGGTCCTGAGTAGAGCCGGTCCCAGCTTGGTCTGAGCGGATGGACAAGTGTGCACCATGGCCGCCAGGTCAGACATGATGCCGCTTCCCCAACCGCTGCGTCCGCTGGCGACATAACAGGAAGACAAGCTACACAATTTCCACGTCCATGTGTTCTACCTGTCCGCTTGTGGTAAATGCTGGCAATGCAACAGAACAAAAAGCTACACAATTTCCACGTCCATGTGTTCTACCTGTCTGCTTGTGGTAAATGCTGGCAACAACAGGAAGACAAGCTACACATCATTTCCATGTCCACGTGTTCTAGCTGTCCGCTTGTGGTAAATGCTGGCGACACAACAGGAAGACAAGCTACACAATTTCCACATCCATGTGTTCTACCTGTCCGCTTGTGGTAAATGCTGGCAATGCAACAGAACAAAAAGCTACAATATCATTTCCATGTCCATGTGTTCTACCTGTCCGCTTGTGGTAAATGCTGGCAATGCAACAGAACAAAAAGCTACAATATCATTTTCATGTCCACGTGTTCTAGCTGTCTGCTTGTGGTAAATGCTGGCAATGCAACAGAACAAAAAGCTACAATATCATTTCCATGTCCAGGTAATCTAGCTGTCTGCTTGTGGTAAACACTGACAACACAACAGGATGAAAAGCTATAGTATTTAAATGTCCACGTGTTCTAGCTGTCTGCTTGTGGTAAACACTGACAACACAACAGGATGAAAAGCTATAGTATTTAAATGTCCATGTAATCTAGCTGTCTGCTTGTGGTAAATGCTGGCAATGCAACAGAACAAAAAGCTACAATATCATTTCCATGTCCATGTAATCTAGCTGTCTGTGGTAAACCCCTGACAACATAACAGGACGAAAAGCTATAGCATTTTTATGTCCATGTATTCTAGCTGTCTGCTTGTGGTAATCATTGGCAACACAATAGGGGAAAAAAAAGGTTATACTTCGATGTTATGTATTCTGCGTTGTTCAGCCCTTTGAGGTACAGGGTAAACACTGGCAACACAACAGGAAGAAAGGCTGTATTTCAACGTCCACATATTCTCTTTGTGCTGTTCAGCCACTGAGTCACAGGGTCAATTTGCTTTATTATCATTAACGGAGCTTATGTAAATACAATGGGCCTGAGTGGAACACTATGAAATGAGAAACACCAGTTGTGGAAATCACACTACAGCCAGCAGACTGCAGCCTACAGCCAGACTCTTGCAAGTCTCGGCAAGAACAAAGACCAGGAATAGAAGAGTTAACCCCTTCCCTGTTCTTTCAATGCCAGGTGACTTCCTTGGTAAAGCACTTTCCATTTGACAGAAGGAGTCCGTATGTCCCATTGCGATCCTCCATTTCCATGCATTCTTATAGGGCTCAAAGTTTTCATTGCAAATATTCCCAAGTAGTTTATACTCTCTCCGGGACTAAGTCTTAAAAACAGTTCAAAGGCAGGAAATATTTTGAGGATGTACCTCTGGTGGAATTTATGTACCTTGTATTTACATGCATGCCAGGTGAGAATTACCGTACATGACTCAGGTCTTTGTTGTATTTCAAGCGTTAATTAACTCCCTTGTGTGTTGATTTGGCAGGAAATATTGTTGGCAGGAGAAGGGTTAACTGATTAGTGAACAGAAGGAAGCAAGGGGAAGAGTGTGAACCTGAATCTCTGGTCCTTGTCAGCATCCTTCATGAAGGCGAGGAGAGCGGACACGATCATGCTGGCTGGCACGGGACCAGGCATCAAGTCCTGTCGCTCCAGCAGCATCACGCAGCAGTCCACAAATGGGGTCAGCTACAAACAAGGTCACACCCATCACCGACAAGCTCATTACCTCTTTAGCATTGCCTTAGGTCCCCTGTTCTTATAAAATGAACCTGCTCATTACTTCTTTAGCATTGCCTTAGGTCCCCTGTTCTTATAAAATGAACCTGCTTTTACTTCTTTAGCATTGCCTTAGGTCCCCCGTTCTTATAAAATGAACCTGCTTGTTACTTCTTTAGCATTGCCTTAGGTCCCCTGTTCTTATAAAATGAACCTGCTTGTTACTTCCTTAGCATTGCCTTAGGCCCCCTGTTCTTATAAAATGAACCTGCAGTACTGAAGCTATGTAGCTAACTGTAAGTATCAGTTCTTGTACTGTGCTGATTTACGCACACAATTTATGGGGACCCACGGTTCCTGCCATCACTATCCAGCCCCCAAAATAGAGAACGAGAGAAAAGACAGACGGGCAAAAGATTTTCTTCTTTACCAGAGTATTTTTCCTGGGCCCTCAAGAATTCCTGTCCCATGAATAAAATCATTTTCAAGATAAACAGGTTGACCTTCATCTTCCAAGTGCCCGAACTCATCTCCTCCCCCCAACATCCAGTCATCCACCCCACCAGCAGTGTAGTGACTGAGCCCCTTGGTAGCACAAGGATTGACCCACATCCACACACATCCACCCCGCCAGCAGTGTAGTGACTGAAAGTCCCTTGGTAGCATAAGGACTGACCCACATCCATACACACACACACACATCCACCCTGCCAGCAGTGCACTGACCGCAAGCCCCTTGGTAGCACAAGGTTTGACCCACATCCACACACATACACATCCAGTCATCCACCCCACTAGTGGTACACTGACCACCAGCCTCTTGGTAGCAATGGGATTGACCCACATTCATACACACACACATGCACGCACGCACACACACACACAAACTCACACACACACAGTCATCTACCCCACTAGCTGTGTACTGACCACCAGCCCCTTGGTAGCATGGGGACTGACCCACATTCACACACACACACACACACACACACACACACACACACACACACACACACACACACACATCCAGTCATCCACCTCACTAGCGGTGTACTGACTGCCAGGCCCTTGGTAGCATGGGGACTGACCCACATCCATGCACACACACACACACACACACATCAAATCATCCACCTCACTAGCAGCATACTGACCACCAGCCCCTTGGTAGCATGGGGACTGACCCGCATCCATGCACACACACACACACACATCAAATCATCCACCTCACTAGCAGCATACTGACCGCCAGCCCCTTGGTAGCATGAGGATTGACCCGCAGCACAGTGTAAGCCAGGAAGGTGAACCACTGGGCCATGTCTTTCACGCAGAACTCCGGAATCACACACAGGGCTTTCTTCTGTGCTCTGTGGGCCTCCTCCACACTCTTGTGCTTCTGGAAATTTAGCACACACCAACACAACTGCAAGTCCACCTGTCCACTCTATATCTCTCTGCCTGCTTGTTTGCAAGTCAGCTTGTCCACTCTTCATTTGCTTGCAGACAAGTAAATAATTATAAGCAGGCATCAACACGATGCAAAGAAAGTTAACTGTATTCTCATTCCTAAATGCATTGTGCTTTTTGACAGTAAATCTGTCACAGTTCTTACGAAGACCTGTATCAATGGACTACAATTCTTTGTTTTGAAATGGAATAGATGGTACTTGGCAAAAAGAATAAGCAAATCCACAATTTTGTTACTGAGCACATTCCACTCTCAACCAAAAATGACAAGTTCCTTCGATAATCTGAGCTGTCTACAGACCACAGTGGGGAAAATCTGTCGGAAGCCAGTCTACAAAATCCTGCCAGAGCATTCTTTCTTCTAACGCCTAGTTTTACTGAGGCCACAGCTGGAGCAGCAGTCTTCCACAGTGACCCACCAAACCGGTCAAAATGGGCAGCAGTGTTTTCAGGTGTGTTGGCCAAGAGTACTTTCCCATGCTGATGGAGTCTACCACTTAGTGCTTTTCTTTCGTTAGTGTCGGGCTGACACCCTCTCACCTTTATATGTTGCTGGTCACTGATGAGCTACTCAGGTAGCAAAACACGTGTCTGACCAAGGCAACTAACATAATAATGGTTCCCACCAGGATCAGATTTTTGATAACCCCTCTGCTCTTTGTTTAGCATTGTGGGCCAAAAATCAGATTCAGCTGGGGGAGATGGGGGAACTGATGCACCCCATAGGTTCTTTATGAAAGGAGGAGGACTTTCTTTTCTTCTCTCTCTCTCTGTTTTCTTTTCCGATACTAGTCATATGAACTGATCAGATGTTCTGCTGCTTCATTTGCTCATAATATGCTCACCGTATATGCTCATAATATGTAACTGAATGATGCATGGCATGTGTTCATCTGGTGCTGTGAGCACGCTATGTTTTGTGTGGAAATTCTCATGTATAACGTTTCACTCACGCATTCATGCCTATATTATGTATATAAGTAATGCCTGTAATTTGATATCTATTTATCAGTAGCTTAGCAAGGACTAGTTGTTAGACAGGTTTTTGACTGAACCTAAACTACAATCCTTGTAAAATAAAGTTTTCAAGTTGGAGTTCTCTCTCTCTCTCACTCTTTCACTCTCTAACTCACTCTCTCTCTCTCACTCTCTCTCTCTCTCTCTTTTCCATGGATTCATTCACTCTGCTTAACAGAACCAGCACCACAAGGAAAGCATACAGCACAAATTTTAAGTTACCTTGTCTTGAGCAGAATTTCATCCTAAAAAGGTTTTACATAGGCTCATGGTATTTCATGCAGCCTAGACTGGATATAGTTTAGCCATGCACCATTTTTGAGCACATTTTTGCACATGACTGAAATGCCACATGAAGCATTCTTCGTCACCTGTGTGCTTGGGTTTTCACCTGATTAACCACACAGGAGAAGAATTAGAGTTGTTCTGCCTACCTCCTGCAGGTTCTTCATGATGTTGAGCACGATCCTGGCCTGACTGATGTAGAAAGTGGTGATGTTGCGAACCAGATCTGTGTCCAGCAAACACGTCTCCCACACCACACTCACCAGCTGCAACGTAGCACAAAGTCACCAGCTACAACACAAAGTCACCAACTGTAACACAAAGTTACCAGCTGTAACACAGTCACCAGCTGTGACACAGTCACCAACTGTAACACAAAGTTACTAGCTGTAACACAGTCACCAGCTGTGACACAGTCACCAACTGCAACACAAAGTCACCAACTGTAACACAAAGTCAACAGTTGTAATACAAAGTTACCAACTGTAACAACATAGTCATCAGGCTGTTATGAAAAACAACAGCTGCAACACAACACAAAGTCATCATTTGTAACACAGAGTCACCATCTGTAATACAGTCACCATCTGCAACACAGTCACCAACTGTAACACAAAGTCAACAGCTGTAATACAATGTTACCAACTGTAACAACATAGTCATCAGGCTGTAATGAAAAACAACAGCTGCAACACCACACAAAGTTATCATTTGTAACACACAGTCACCATCTGTAACACAGTCACCAACAGCAACAACACAGTCATCAGGCTGTAAAGCAACACAACAGCTGCAACACAACACAGTCACCAAATGTAACACAGTCACCATCTGTAACAACACAGTCATCAGGCTGTAATGAAAAACAACAGCTGCAACACAACACAGTCACCATCTGTAACACAGTCACCATCTGTAACAACACAGCCATCAGGCTGTAATGCAACACAACAGCTGCAACACAACACAGTCACTATCTGTAACACAGTCACCATCTGTAACAACACAGCCATCAGGCTGTAATGCAACACAACAGCTGCAACACAACACAGTCACCATCTGTAACACAGTCACCATCTGTAACAACACAGTCATCAGGCTGTAAAGCAACACAACAGCTGCAACACAACACAGTCACCATCTGTAACACAGTCACCAACTGTAACAACACAGTCATCAGGCTGTAAAGCAACACAACAGCTGCAACACAACACAGTCACCAACTGTAACACAGTCACCATCTGTAACAACACAGTCATCAGGCTGTAATGAAAAACAACAGCTGCAACACAACACAGTCACCATCTGTAACACAGTCACCAACTGTAACAACACAGTCATCAGGCTGTAAAGCAACACAACAGCTGCAACACAACACAGTCACCCTCTGTAACACAGTCACCAACTGTAACAACACAGTCATCAGGCTGTAAAGCAACACAACAGCTGCAACACAACACAGTCACCATCGGTAACACAAAGTCTCCTGGGAGGACTTCCCACTTAGGGCAGTGACACTATACCAGATAAAGACTGAAAACCTGAATGCTACTCACCACATGCTGGTTCTTCACTGCCTCCTCTCTGTCAGACCCGGCCACCTGCGACAGCTGACTGTTGAAGTGGCTGGAACATTAACATAACAAACGGCATTCTGCACTAAGACCCAGAAGGACAAAATACATCTTTTCTGATCCCATGTGTGACTTTGAGGATGTACCTCTGGTGGAGTTTGTGTATCTTGCATGCCAGGTGAGAGTTACCATAGTGGGGTTCCATGGTATTAATTAGTCAGACTGCTCAAACTGACACTGTGTCCTCTTTTGTCACAAGTGAGCTAAAACCTTTTTATCCTCATCATCAACATCATTCATGCCACTGTTCAAGTACGAGTGAACTGCACTTCGAAAGATAAATTATAAAGACTGCTGTATACAGGCGCTTCTATAATCAGGCCCTAGCACACAATGCAAGGTACACACGGTTGCTCACCTGTGCATCTTGTTGTAATGTTTGATGGCAGGAATGACAGTGACACTCAGAGCGCGCTGAGTCAGGTGGAAGCACTCTGTGATGAAACTGTGTTGTCCCTGTAGCTCAGTGGGTAGGCTGCCCAGTCTGCTCTCCTGACCCTTCTCAGACACTGTGACACACGCATGCAATGAGACAGAGACAACTCTGAACACACAGCCAGACAGCGCAAGACTAAATCGCCTCAAACAGCCATGGACAGCCTTGGCTTTACACACTGTAAACATTTGTGAAACATTTTCTGTTTCCACCCTGTGGCATCAGCCAATTCTTGTCTAACCTCCAAGAACTGTGTGAATGTAGTTTTTAAACAATTTAATTTTTTTCACTGAGAGGGACTAAAGCCATTGTGTGCACACATGCATTTAAAGTTCACTGGGCCAAAAGCGCTATAACATACAGGCCTGGTATGTCCAGTATCTGAAAGAAGAAAAGCAGCACCTGGCCTTAACTGACCAAGTCAGTCTGACTAATATCTCCCCACACCTGACAGAATCCCAAGTCAAAGTTGAGACAATAGATGAAGGTAACAACAACAACAATAACAAGAAGACTACAGCCCATGGCATTAAGCCAGTGCCAGACAGGCATCAAATGTCACAGCTGACACAACAGATGGACGTCACTACAACATCAGCAGCAAGGCTACAGCCCATGGCATTATGTCAGTTTCCCCAGACAGCAATTCAAAGACATAACTGAGACAACAGATGAAGACAACAATAATAAGGAGAAGAAGACTTCAACCACCCACAGCCAGTCTCACAAAAACCATCCCAACCAGACAGCAAATCAAAGTCATAGCTGAAACCACAGATAAAGACAACAGCAACAACAAAACCATAGCCCACAGCATTAAGCCAGCCTCACCAATCTGTCCCCCTGCCAGACAGGCCTCAAAGTCATAGTTGAGGCGACAGGCGGGAGAAGCGGAGTAGCCAGTGTCCACCTTCTCCAGCTTGTCCAGACTCTGGCCGATGGGCAGAAAGAACTCCAGCAACACTGAGCACAGGTTCAGCATGAAACCTGGGACAGAGGGGCATGTTCTTCACTCAAAGTTTGAGGCACAAACACAGGTGAGCTCCCTTGGTGTAAAAATAAACGGGAAAACGTACTCACCAATGAAAACAATACATGACAACTAGGGCATTCATCAGTTTTGACAAAATAATGCCATTGCCAGGTATTGTGCTACAAAAACACAGAAGACAAACTCAGAAAAAAATACAAACGCAGAAATGAAGAGAGCAGGAGGTAACTATCCCTGTCACCATAACCCATGAATTCTCTCCCTTGATTTTCACCAAAGACTGGCCGTTAGGGCTTGATGGCAAGGTGTCCAGAAATTGAAATGAAGCAGCACTGATTTAAAATTACGCTGAAAAGAAGCATACTGTTTTGGTGACACTACGAACATACTCAGACCTGGCTTTTTCTTTGTGCACACTGAAACCATGGACTCAGGGAAGACCTACATTTTTTGGTTTGGCACACAGACACAGTGGAGGCAATCCACATACACAGCAGTTACTTCCCTTACTCCACACTGTGAATACAGACATTGACTCTACCCGTCAGTTTTGGAGTTTTCAAACAACCCATATTCAGAAACCCTCTCTTAAGTTAAACTTGTGAGCCGGTTTGGCCTAGCGGTAAGGCGTTAGGCTGGTAAGCGGAAGGACCTCGGTTCGATACCGCTTTGGCTCTCCTTTCTCTTCACAAAGGTTGTGGTTTGTGGACACTGTCCTGTGACTTTGTCCATCACTTCCTACTGAAACATTACAATGGCTCTCATCGCTGCCCATCTTAATGCAGGAATCATTCTGGTGGTGACAGTGTAGCGATAGGTATATAATCTCCCTCTTCCCCCATCTCCATACCCCCTTCCCTCCCTTCTCCCCGTCCCTAATAAAACTTGCAGTTTCTGTGGACGTTAAGCACAATGTTTACTTACTTAAGTTAAACTCAGAATAATGAGACAGCCATGAATCTGGAACTGTCACAAGCAAGATCTCTGATTTACAGGATCACAATACCAAGAGAGTAAGATTACAGAAAGAGTAAGATCAAAGTACCAAGAGAGTAGGATCACAGAGAGAGTAAGATCACAGTACCAAGAGAGTAAGATCACAGAGAGAGTAAGAACACAGTACCAAGAGAGTAAGATCACAGAGAGAGTAAGAACACAGTACCAAGAGAGTAAGATCACAGTACCAAGAGAGTATGATCACAGAGAGAGTAAGATCAAAGTACCAAGAGAGTAAGATCACAGTACCAAGAGTATGATCACAGAAAGAGTAAGATCACAGTACCAAGAGAATAAGATCACAGACAGTAAGACAAGGAAGAAAACAAAATCAAAGTAAGAGTATGATCACAGCTCCAATAACAGTAAGATCACATACATAGTATGATCACAGTACAAAGAGTAAGATCAAAGAAAAAAACTCAGAGTAAGATCACAGTACCAAGAATAAGATCACAGAGAGAGTAAGAACACAGTACCAAGAGTAAGATCACAGTACCAAGAAAGTATGACCACAGAGAGAGAGTAAGATCAAAGTACCAAGAGAGTAAGATCACAGTACCAAGAGTATGATTACAGAAAGAGTAAGATCACAGTACCAAGAGAATAAGGTCACAGACAGTAAGACAAGGAAGAAAACAAAATCAAAGTAAGAGTAAGATCACAGCTCCAATAACAGTAAGATCACATACATAGTATGATCACAGTACAAAGAGTAAGATCAAAGAAAAACACACTCAAGGATCACAGTACCAAGACAGCAAGATCACAGAGTAAAATCACAGAACCAAGAAAGAAAGATCACAGAGAGTACAATCACAGTAACAAGACAGTAAGATCACAGTTCCAAGAGTATAAGTAAGATCAAAAGAATTAAAAAAATCAAAATCAAAAAGAAAGATCATAGTACCAACAAAAGAGTATAAGTAAGATCAAAGGAATAAGAAAAAGAAAAAAAAGTAAGATCACAGTACCAACACAGTCAAATTTATCCAAGCCTTCCAGGAGCCTGCTAACCCACGCTCTTCTCCTGACCCTACGCACAGCGAACAACAAATACGCTAAACCCACAGCCCTGACGGAGACAAGGGACACCAACCATCAGTGCACACTGGCTGCACACCAGAGTTGTCCTGCATGACGGAGGACGTCCGCAGTTCATTCAAGCTGATGAGGGTGGCCAACCAGGAGAGGCCTACCTCGCGCGTTGACTTGTTGGTCACCACACGGCGAAGTGCTGTGTACACCAGGCCTTGCAGCTCATGAATGCCCTTCTGGATCATCGACTGAAAACAGGCACGTGCAAAACGTGAACAGTGGCTGGCTGAGAAACTTGAAACGAAGTCTGGCTGGCTGAGAAACTTCAAATGAAGTCTGGCTGGCTGAGAAACTTGAAACGAAGTCCGGCTGGCTGAGAAACTTGAAATCTGGCTGGCTGAGAAACTTGAAACGAAGTCTGGCTGGCTGAGAAACTTCAAATGAAATCTGGCTGGCTGAGAAACTTCAAATGAAATCTGGCTGGCTGGCTGAGAAACTTGAAATGAAGTCTGGCTGGCTGAGAAACTTGAAATGAAGTCTGGCTGGCTGAGAAACTTGAAATCTGGCTGGCTGAGAAATTTGAAATGAAATCTGGCTGGCTGAGAAACTTGAAATCTGGCTGGCTGAGAAACTTCAAATGAAGTCTGGCCGGCTGAGAAACTTGAAATCTGGCTGGCTGAGAAACTTCAAATGAAGTCTGGCTGGCTGAGAAACTTTAAATGAAATCTGGCTGGCTGAGAAACTTCAAATGAAGTCTGGCTGGCTGAGAAACTTGAAATCTGGCTGGCTGAGAAATTGAAATGAAATCTGGCTGGCTGAGAAACTTGAAATGAAATCTGGCTGGCTGAGAAACTTGAAATGAAGTCTGGCTGGCTGAGAAACTTGAAATGAATCTGGCTGGCTGAGAAACTTGAAATGAAGTCTGGCTGGCTGAGAAACTTGAAATCTGGCTGGCTGGAAACTTGAAATGAAATCTGGCTGGCTGAGAAACTTGAAATGAAGTCTGGCTGGCTGAGAAACTTGAAATGAAGTCTGGCTGGCTGGGAAACTTGAAATGAAGTCTGGCTGGCTGAGAAACTTGAAATGAAATCTGGCTGGCTGAGAAACTTCAAATTAAGTCTGGACCTAGAGGAATGAACGCAGCATTGTAATGTTGCAGCATTCGTAAGTTTTTTCACCTTTTTTCCCCCTCCCCCCCTCACATGATTTCAATGCGCTCATGCTAAGTAAGTTATTGCAAGTACCATCCTGCCATGTCATTTCACATTTCATTAGTCATTGCTGGTTTTTAGTCTTCAGTAATGACCAACCTGAGGAGTACTGTTACACTATCACCTTTTGTGCAGCAGTGACATCATTGCTGGCTTTTAGTCTTCAGTAATGACCAACCTGAGGAGTACTGTTACACTATCACCTTTTGTGCAGCAGTGACGTCATTGCTGGTGAGGTGGGGAAATTGTAATGGCTTTCTGTTTCTGACATCAGTTGACGTTGCTTACTTGTGCCGTGGCGTTATCATCATTCATGCTGGGTGGAAACTGCCATGGTTTTCGGAGTTTGACTTCAGCTGATGTTGCTCACCTGTACTGTGGCGACATCATCATTCATAAGGTGAGGAACCTGCAAAGGTTATCTGACTTTGATATCAGCAGATGTTGCTCACCTGTGCTGTACAGTAGTGACATCATCATTCATAAGGTGAGGAACCTGTAATGGTTATTTGACTTTGACATCAGCTGATGTTGCTCACCTGTACAGTAGTGACATCATCATTCATAAGGTGAGGAACCTGTAATGGTTATCTGACTTTGACATCAGCCGATGTTGCTCACCTGTGCTGTACAGTAGTGACATCATTGTTCATGAGGTGAGGAACCTGTAATGGTTTTCTGACTCTGCAATCAGCTGATGTTGCTCACCTATGCTGTAGCGACATCATCATTCATAAGGTGAGGAACCTGCAATGGTTTTCTAACTCTGACATCAGCTGATGTTGCTCACCTGTGCTGTAGTGACATCATCATTCACAAGTTGGGGAATCTGCAAACGTTATCTGACTTTGACATCAGCTGATGTTGCTTACCTGTGCTGTACAGTAGTGACATCAATCGACATCATTGTTCATGAGGTGAGGAAACCGCAAAGGTTTTCTAACACCTGTGCTGTGGTGACATTGTTGTTCATACGGTGAGGCAACTGCAAAGGTTTCGTGACACCTGTGCTGTAGTGACATCATCATTCATGAGGTGAAGAAACTGTAACGGTTTTCCGACTATAACCTCAGTTGATGTTGCTCGCTTGTGCCACAGTGACATCATCAGTCATGAGGTGAGGCAAAAGTTTTCTGTCTTTGACTTCAGTTGATGAGACTCACCTGTGCTGCAGTGACATCATCAGTCATGAGGTGAGGCAAACGTTTTCTATCTTTGACTTCAGTTGATGATACTCACCTGTGCTGTGGTGACATCATCACTAGTGAGGTGGGGATAGCTGCGCAGGCTGCGAAAGGGTTCCAGTGCTGCCGGGCTGGGCTGAAAGTTTTGCCGTCCTGTTGAGCTTTCCGGTATCGTGGTCACAGACAGTAACACGGATAGTGCTGTCTGCTTCTGGAAGTAATTTCCCTGAGAGAAAAAAAAAAGCTGAGTGGAAGTCTGGTCACCAAGATATCACTAAATATTGCCAAGCATCCAAACTGATCCTTAAGACAAAGTGCCCTTGACATACCCTTCATTAAAAGTTATGTGGAACATTTCAAAGCTGAGATAAAATAATACTTTAAAATAAATTAGCGAAGTTAAAAAAAAAAAGACCGAGAGAGAGAGAGAACTCAAACTCTAAAACTTTATTTTACAAAGTTTTAGAGAGAGAGAGAGAGAGAGAGAGAGAGAGAGAGAGAGAGAGAGAGAGAGAGAGAGAGAGAGAGAGAGAAACAACTTTCATTCCAGTCAAATGAAACCCATAACAATTCTTACACAGTATCACTTTAGCAGAATGACCTATTATTTACCAAAACAAACAAACAAACAAATTAAACTAACAAGTTAACTGAACAAATAAACACACTGATGAAATAGGTTCACACACACACACATACACACACAAGCATGCACACAAGCCAGATTGTTTTAAACAAACAAAAACTGTGGTTATGGTAACCTAACCAACTCTAGTTTTATGTGCTGGCCTTAAATAAAAAATGAAATTTGTTTAAAAATAAATGATGGTCAAAAGCCATAAAAAACACACAATCCAGACAAACCAAAAAAGGCTGCCTGGGAGAACACTTCTACTTTAACAGATCTCTCCTGCCCTATTCTTTTGCTGTAAGTTACTGTAAGCAGGGTTTTTTCAACTTTTTTTAAATATTTTTATTTTTCATATATATTTATTTTATATCTGGCCTCATACAACAAAACAAACACTTGGGTTACTTAAAAACAGTTCATGAAATATTCTTACCAGACTATTCTCCACTGCTTTTTCAGTTTCTTTGGCCAATATTTTTGCTAGTGCGTCACCAAAATGAAGCTGGAATAAAAAACCACAAGAAGATTGAAGCAAAGCATATGCACTTCCAAACAGCGAAACATAAATTTAATGTTCAAGCATGCACAAATCAACATCATTATTAGTATTACACACAACAAACTGCCTTACTCGGCCCACCTCAGTCCCTGGTGAACACTCAGAGACAGACAGACCATGGCATATTTTTAATACAAAATGATCAGTCTGGGTGCCGACCACAGGCTACTGACATGGTCATTGTTGGCACCGTACTGTCTCCAGCCAGAACACTGGGGCTGGAGCAGCATGCTTGATAACAGAGTTAGGATTACTTTCAGCCATAGTAATCCTTATGACACTGATAGATGATTGCTTATATAGCGCTATTCTCCGCTCTCTTGAGCAGACTCACTGCGCTCGCATGTGGTTCTACACGAGTGACTAGCTTTTTATAGCGCGTTTTTGAATATCCACCGAAGTGGTGTACCTACAGTGCTGACATGGCTGGTGCCACATAAAACTGCAGCCGTCTCGGCGCAAATTCTGTGTACACCATACAACCATGCTCCGTGTCACTTCATCCAAAGCCGCATACGTAAGGTGTATGCGTGTTTAGTTGTAACCTGCCACCTGCACTTTTCACAGAATGATGGGGATCTTTTACATCCTACTGTGGTAACACCGGGGTGGAACGGATACCGAAATAAGAGTCAGCACAGAAAGTCGACCCTGGAGAAGAAAATTATCCAACCACTTCTGCAGGGATTCGAACTCCCGACCTTTCAATCACGAGTCTGGCGCTCTAACCACTGAGCTATCCCCGCCCCATGACAAACTCCATTACCAAATCCCCAAAGTTGGAGCACAACCGTATTAGTGGAGGGTAACATTACACTTGTATGTTGATGATGATGATGATGAGATCCAAAAACAAAAAGATTAAAAAAAAAAAACTTATTTATTATGACACAGACACACAATATGCAAATTTTCAGGGAAATCCCTTTTATCAAGCCACAAAACAACACTTAACAGTTAAATGGTTAAAAACAAAGAAAAATGAAAAGGAAACTTATCTTTTTGTTGTTGATCTGTTGTCGCTTGTAGGAAGATTGGAGGCATGATTGTTGATTGTTGCCTACAATCTTCCTACAAGCGACAACAGATCAACAAAAAAAGATCAGTTTCTTTCTCATTTTGCATCACTTTCAACCATTTAACTGTTGTTTAAGTGTCATTTTGTAGCTTGACGAAGGGGATTTCCACAAAATTTGCATATTGTGTGTCCGTGTCATAATAAATAAGCGTTCTTTTGAACCTTTTTTGTGTTTGGATCTCGTTTTAGAATGCTAGCAGTCATTCTGTTTCAGATTTTTGATGATGATGATGATCACTTTTAAAGTGCATGATTCCATTAAATGCTCAGTGCACTAGGGGAGGTAGGGGTGGATAGAAAGTCATTAACGAAAATGTATGATCATTTCACCAAACAGGGGGTGAAGCCCGGGGTTTAACTGAGGAATGCTAACAGTTAAGTAACACCAGTTAAATATATTTCAAAAAGGCCTGGAAATACATACACATGCTTACGTACGTTGCAGTGAAAGTGTTAAACAATATTCACTTTATATCCGGATGCTATGCTTTTGAGTGAAGGCATGGTCTAAAAAAAAATTAAATAACAAATCTTTGACTATTTGATAGCTGTTCAGTAACACATCTTAAACTAATTTAGTCATTAACAACAATAAAATCATTGTGAAGTATGGCATCATATACAATCTACAATAAAATCATTGTAAAGTACAGTAACATATATATATAAAATCTACACACAAGCAACTCACATTTGACACCAGGACTTCCAATGCTTGCAGGGATGCTCCTTCAGTGAGCAACATTTCATCCAACCTGTACAGAAAAGATATTATAAACAGACCGAGAACAAACTACTCCTTTATGTAACAGCATTTCATCCAACCTGTACAGAAAATATATTATCAACAGACCCAGAACAAACTACTCCTTTATGTCGCAACATTTCATACAGCCTGTACAGAAAAGATATTATAAACAGACCCAGAACAAACTACTCCTTTATGTAACAACATTTCATCCAACCTGTACAGAAAAGATATTATAAACAGACCCAGAAGAAACTACTCCTTTATGTAGCAACATTTCATACAGCCTGTACAGAAACGATATTATAAACAGACCCAGAACAAACTACTCCTTTGTGTAGCAACATTTCATGCAGTCTGTACAGAGTATTTTATCTCCAAAGCGACAGCAAACAAACTAGTCTTTCACTGAGCAACATTTCATCCAACCTGTACAGAAAATATAAGCAGACTCACAAGAAATCACTCCTTTGTGTAGCAACATTTCATACAGTCTGTACAGAATATTTTATCTCCAAAGTGACATCAAACTATTCCTTCACTGAGCAACAATTCATCCGGCCACAAGGCAAATCTTGTAATAAAAACCAGTTTCAGATGAAATTCTGCTCCAGACAAAGTGACCCTAGAATCCTAAGTACTGCATTTTCTCCTTGTATTTTGAATTCTCTCAGACTTAATCACACAAATTTATGTTAAGAAGTGATGGTGATGGCTCCAGATGTATTGCTTGCCTTCCAAAAACAAGCTTTGTCCAACAGGAAAAAAAGAAACCAAAATACTCTTTTTCATTTATTCATTTTCTAAACTTAGCACCAGAAAACAGGACTCGTTGCACACAAGGACAAGTGTCCCAGCCGGTCAAAGCTGCACACAAAGACAGGTGTCCTAGCCAGTCATAGCTGCATACAAGGACAGGTGTCCTAGCCAGTCAAAGCTGCACTCCAGGACAGTCAAAACTGCACACAAAGACAGGTGTCCAAGCCAGTCAAAGCTGCACACAAGGACAAGTGTCCGAGCCAGTCAAAGCTGCACACAACGACAAGTGTCTGAGCCAGTCAAAGCTGCACACAAGGACAAGTGTCCTAGCCAGTCAAAGCTGCACACAAGGACAAGTGTCCTAGCCAGTCAAAGCTGCACACAAGGACAGATGTCCTAGCCAGTCAAAGCTGCACACAACGACAAGTGTCCTAGCCAGTCAAAGCTGCACACCAGGACAGTCAAAGCTGCACACAAGGACAAGTGTCCTAGCCAGTCAAAGCTGCACACAACGACAAGTGTCCTAGCCAGTCAAAGCTGCACACCAGGACAGTCAAAGCTGCACACAAGGACAAGTGTCCTAGCCAGTCAAAGCTGCACACAACGACAAGTGTCCTAGCCAGTCAAAGCTGCACACCAGGACAGTCAAAGCTGCACACAAGGACAAGTGTCCTAGCCAGTCAAAGCTGTGTCCTAGTGAAAGGGTCCAGTCTGACCTCTTGGCAGCCAGGAAGCGAAAGCCACCGGCATGAAGCAGGCTGGTCACCATGCAGTCAGCCCTTTCGTGGCTCAATAGCTGCGACAGCAACGGCTGCGAGATGTTCACGTTGTCACTGGCACTGTCGATCAGTCGGGGCAGGAAACTGTACGTCTCAAACTGAAACACACGCCTCATGCTGATGGAAAAGTCACACTAATCAATACACACTTTGACAAGAGCTAAACAAAGTGCAGCTGTCTGTGTAAAGTTCATACTGACACTGGCTTCATAACTGTTTTGAGGAATTAAGAGCAATGAAAAACGTTATCAAAGAAAACACCAAGATGAACCACTAAAGGCCTAGTACATGCCTGTAATGGTATACTGGTAATGCATGCTTGTGTGTCTATAATCCTAGGGTCCATCAGCTACAGCAATGAATAACAGAGGTTCCATCAATTTCACACAGTATTACTGTTGCATGCCAGGAACAGACAGGTGAGAATTGACACAAGGTGATGCTCAAGTATGCATGAGACAGTTCAGATAAACACCGACTCTCAAAGACGCTGAGGGTGTGGCACTCTCAGCCAAAGGGCTGGAGAAGTGAGGCAGGGGTGGGGGGTGGGGTGGGTGTTTCCACCATTGGTGGTGAGGGGATGAAATGGTCAATCGTAGGTACTCATATTGCTGCCTGCGCTCATATTCTCTCAATACCTAACTTAACCAGCGGTGCCAGAACAGGAGCCTTGAAACGGGGCTCCATCAAACTAACACTACAATGCCTGAGGTAGAAGTGTCAAAGAAATATTTATAACACTGTTACATACTTAAACCGAATCAAGCAAAACAAATCCACCAGTCCCCCCTCCCTACCCCACCATCCCTGCAAAGCATATCACGAGTTTATGACTTCACTATTATACTATTACACTCACTATTAGTCAACTGCTGAGCTTTGTGGTTGTGACAGCTAACATCACTGCTCACTGTTCAGTCAGGTAATTAGGCCAACGAAACAGCTTGTGAACTGTTGATGAGCTAATACCACACTGCGAAGGTATCCAAATGTAAGTTTGACAACAACTTACCTCCTTTCACGATCTGCAGTTTGATCATTACTATAATAATCACCAATTTCAAAAGGAAAGGGACAGAAAAAAAGATAGAAAAGAAGAATATGAAGAAAATGAAGGAAACAAGATTTGAAACATGGCACAAGCAAACACTACATGCTTAACAATGGGGGAAAAAATTGTCCTTGCAGAATTCCTTCAAAATTCAACCCATGTTAAGGAATGGATCATCCATTAAGGCTGCACGACCTAACGGTTGCAGCTGGCTTTCCTCAAGGTAAGTAACTGGAACTTCCACAGGAAAACTCATTAGTGTTGCACCACACTGATAACCCAACTAACTAGTGCTGCACCATGCTGATAACCCAACTAACTAGTGCTGCACCATGCTAATAACCCAACTCATCAGTGTCGCACCACACTGATAACCCAACTCACTAGTGCTGCACCACACTGATAACCCAACTCACTAGTGTTGCACCACACTGATAACCCAACTAACTAGTGCTGCACCATGCTGATAACCAACTCACTAGTGCTGCACCACACTGATAACCCAACTCACTAGTGCTGCACCACACTGATAACCCAACTCATCAGTGTCGCACCACACTGATAACCCAACTCACCAGTGTCGTGCCATGCTGATAACCTAACTCACCAGTGTTGCACCACCCTGAATGCTGATAACCCAACTCATTAGTGTTGCACCATGCTGATAACCCAACTCATTAGTGTTGCACCATGTTGATAACCCAACTCACCAGTGTGGCACCATGCTGATAACCCAACTCATGAGTGCTGCACCATGCTGATAACCCAACTCATTAGCGTTGCACCATGTTGATAACCCAACTCACCAGTGTGGCACCATGCTGATAACCCAACTCATTAGTGTTGCACCATGCTGGTAACCCAACTCACCAGTGTGGCACCATGCTGGTAACCCAACTCACCAGTGTGGCACCATGCTGATAACCCAACTCACCAGTGTGGCACCATGCTGATAACCCAACTCACCAGCTCTGTGCCTCCTTCATACGAATCCCACAGTCCAGTATCTGAGTTCACGTTGCTCTCACTTTCTGAAAAAAAAAAACATTTCTTTTCATAATCACATTTTCCAATTTCCAACGTTCTAAAAAACTAAAAACATGACAGTCATAGATTTTTCTCTTTTCAAGGACCCAGTACCTGGAACAAACCTCCCAATGGTGTCAGAGAGTCTTCTACCTCAGCTACTATTAAATCCCTTCTAAAATATAATTTCTTCAAGCAGATGCCATAATTCCAAATACCCATGCCAATGAGAGAGAGAGAGAGAGGAGAGAGAGAGAGAGAGAGAGAGAGAGAGAGAGAGAGAGAGAGAGAGTGCATGTGTGTGCATATGCGCACATGCTGGTTAGCCAACTATGTTGTTTTTCTTCTCTCTTTTCATCCCTTTGAAAGAACGTCACATTCTCAAAGCTTGTTTTGTCCAAAAAGGCCGACATTTCTTGCCTGGCCTACCAGGTAGAGGAGATCAAATAAATAAATATAAATAAAATAATAAATAAATTGTTATAAAAATAAAAATGCGCCACCAGTCTTTAAGTATTATTTTTTTTAGTTGAGAGCCCCCTTGCGTTGTCAACAGCTAGCAGGGCCCAACTATAGAAAGCATATTGTTTGAGAGTCACAGCTGGCCTAACAGCTTCCCTTTGCCTCAATGGCCTTGTTCTTCAAGCCACACAAGCATGGAGGCTTGTTCATCTCAAACCTGATACCAAAGGAGAGGTGTGTGTAACACAGGTAAACATGGAAGCTTGTTCACTTCAAGCCTGACACCAAAGGAGAGGTGTGTGTAACAGGCAAGCATGGAGGCTTATTCACCTCAAGCCTGACACCAAAGGAGAGGTGTGTGTAACACAGGTAAACATGGAGGCTTTTCACTTCAAGCCTGACACCAAAGGAGAGGTGTGTGTAACACAGGTAAACATGGAAGCTTGTTCACTTCAAGCCTGACACCAAAGGAGAGGTGTGTGTAACAGGCAAGCATGGAGGCTTATTCACCTCAAGCCTGACACCAAAGGAGAGGTGTGTGTAACACAGGTAAACATGGAGGCTTGTTCACTTCAAGCCTGACACCAAAGGAGAGGTGTGTGCAAACAGGCAAGCATGGAGGCTTATTCACCTCAAGCCTGATGCCAAAGAAGAGGTGTGTGTAACAGGCAAGCATGGAGCCTTATTCACCTCAAGCCTGACACCAAAGGAGAGGTGTGTGTAACACAGGTAAACATGGAGGCTTATTCACTTCAAGCCTGACACCAAAGGAGAGGTGTGTGTAACACAGGTGAACATGGAGGCTTATTCACTTCAAGCCTGACACCAAAGGAGAGGTGTGTGTAACACAGGTGAACATGGAGGCTTATTCACTTCAAGCCTGACACCAAAGGAGAGGTGTGTGTAACACAGGTGAACATGGAGCCTTATTCACCTCAAGCCTGACACCAAAGAAGAGGTGTGTGCAAACAGGCAAGGTAGGACATTTGTGACTGCTGTGTGTAGCCAGTTCTGCTATCCATCACGAACAAAACTAAGTTTAGATATTACTTATAAAATCAAGGCAGCATAAAAATCCTTTAAGGTAGATTCTCATTTTGATCTCTTCTACATGTTGCACAACACTTGTTTTGAGGAGTCTAGCTTCTTTAAATGGCATGCTAACACAATTAGCATGTTTTTAGATTGTGTTTAGCTCACTTATGCATTGTAAATTATGTATAAACTGCTCAATAAAGCAACATGCAAGCATCAATACCTTCATGAAAATGCCAGAGCACAGAACTGACAGCTTCTCTCTGGATCATTGCAGCCACAAGGTCAACCATTTTGTCGTTGAAGGTACAGCTGTGCGATATGCAGGCACTGTAGGCAGCAATGGAAAATTTTACCTGAAAGAAAAAAAAATCATCAAATAAGCCACAGTCAACATTATTTTTTCCAAAAATTCCATTCAATTGTTCATTTCATTTTTAAAAATTTGATGGAAACAATTTGTGTGTGTGTACATATATGCACTTTCTCCTCTAGAGCCTTCTATTTTTCAATCACAAAATCTTGCAATATAATGATGATGAAGATGAAAGGTGAAAAGTCCAAATTACATGCTTTACTGCTGTGTGTGTGTGTCTGTCTGTGCATGCATGCATGTGTGTGTGGATGTAAGAAAATGAACGCAGGCCAGTTTATCAGAAGAGGCAAAATTAAAAACTGGGCAAAGTTAAAATGAGGACATTGTATGAGCACAGACATATACCATCATCACAAGTTAGCTAGTATAAATGCCTGGCCTATGAATCAGACAAAGCCTATAGTTCAGGAGCTGTGTGAGAGTCGAGGTGGCTGTCCAGGGCTGTCCGTCCTAACGAGCCTTCTGGTTTCCATGGATGTAAAGTTATACTGAACCATGCTTCGGCGTTGGTCACAACTTGTCCCTAATATGTCAACCGACATCTGAGGACATTAAGCAGCACTACCTACCTACCTCAGACAAAGACAAAACAAGGAACGCTGTGTGAGCAGTGCAAGCACAATCATGACTATGCCTATGAGATAGGGAGATTCAGCAGCATGCCCCCAACCCCTCCACCCCATTCACTGTCAGGCTGGCAAAATGTTGAAAAAATCAATTAAAACATGGGCAGCCAGATGTATTTTCCCCCAATCAATTTCGCTTGAGAAAGTTTGCTTTAATTTTGTTGATTCATAAGCAGAAACAATCATTGTACATGTATCAGTATGTATGCGGAGAATGCAGAAACAATCATTGTACATGTATCAGTATGTATGCGGAGAATGCAGAAACAACCATTGTACATGTATCAGTATGTATGTGGAGAATGCAGAAACAATCATTGTACATGTATCAGTATGTATGTGGAGAATGCAGAAACAACCATTGTACATGTATCAGTATGTATGCGGAGACTATTTCCAACCTTAAAACTCAGGCCAAACTCATAATGTTTCCTGAAGCTGCATACCTTGTTAATCTGTTTGTCGAACGCCTGGCGAACAAGCACTTTCATTTTCTCCTCCAAATCCTCCAGTGAAGTTGGAAACTGGTGATGCGGAACTCGCATCTTGCCACCACTGAAACGCATCCTGGGGACATCGTCTGTCAAGGTCAACGTGCAGTTGAACGCCTTCTCCAAGAAAGCCTGCAGTTTCTGCTGGTCTGCAGTTTTCTCTGGCATGGGTCGAGGTTTGGCTGAAGCAGTCTGCGCCAAGGACGTCTTGCTGCTGGGTGAGGGTCCGTTCTTTTTACCATCCCCTGTCTCGTTCACTCCTTCCACTTTTGTGTCGGTCTTCACAGGTGGTTGAACAGCTGTTTTTGCACTCCTTGTTGGAATTTCATCACAACTTTCTGTGCTCCTTGTTGGAATTTCATCACAACTTTTTGTGCTCCTGGTTGGAATTCCATCACAACTACCTTCTGCTGTTTTTAAGCTGGAGAAGTCGCTCAGCTGTCTTCCATCAGGTGTAGTCCAGTCTGCCACATCATCCGTGGGGCTGGGTTTGGGTGAAACTGTCAACTTCTCATCGAAACCCTCTGACACTGACTTCTCATCGAAACCCTCTGCTGGCGGTGCCCTATCATCATGGTTTTCTGCTGGTGTGGAGGGAGGCGGGGGTGATGGGGAAGCGGGTGGTGACGGTGGCTGCTCCTTTGCCTGTGTGCCATTCTCATGGGTTGCTGCCTTCTTCTGCTGCTGCGTGCTGGACAAACGGTTGAGCCATGCTTCCCTCCTCTGCATGATCAGCTCTGGCAAAATTAAAGAGACATGTTCATAATATAACAACACCAACAACAAAAAAACACCTCAATAAGGTTTCAAAGAAATACATGCCAAAAGCGATCAATCATCCTTGTTATGAGCTCTCTCTCTCTCTCTCTCCCCCTCTCTAGAAGCAGAAGAACCAGTTCTCTAACTCTCTCAAGGGAAATATAACTGTGAGTGACAGTTTGCAGAAGAGAATGAGAGGGAGAGGGCAGGGTTCAAGTAAATAATCTCAAACAACCATTCCCCACTGAAAACATCTACCAATCATTCTCAGCATGTACAGCAAAAAGCACAAGGACTTTTGAATTTTATTCACAACAAATCATTTTAGAGCAGACAAATGTATAGCCCTTGCTGCAGACAAATCTGCATCAAGGGAAATCGGTGTCAAATCCACAACCTCTTGGAGTGGAAGTAGTCACCAGACTGCGGACGTTTTCATCTTGTGTCTTGTAAGGGGCTCTCCGGGGAGCAGCGAATTTGGGTGGTAGTAGCGATGCTCCTGTACATTCTGACACAACGCCCAGTCTGTTCAGTCGCTTCAGACGCAGTTCCCCTGGTAAAATAAATAAATAAATAAAGCTACAAAAAACAAGTACAGAACCAGATGTGAGATCGATGTGAGTCTGAATTAATTCCCTAAATCTATTTCCAGCCACGATGCTTGCTGGGAATTTTTGTAACTCACTATCTGAATTATATCAAAACTTACTGAGGAAATACAGCTTTCATTGATCTATCTGACATCATACTGTTACTGAATATAAATTATATATATATAAACCAAAGTGATCAAAACTGCACTTGGTACCAACAGGAGAAGATACACAGGCGTTATCATCAGGCTATCAAAATTTACTCATAAAATACAGTTTTCATTTGGATCTACCTGGCATCATACTGGCTTGAAGGTCATCAAAACTGTATTTGGTCCTAATAGAAGAAGATACACAGAAGCTATCATCAGGAAATCAGAACTTATTCATCACCAGGCAATCAGAACTTTTTAATAAAATATAGTTTTCATTTTGATGATCTAACTACACATTGTCCTTGAATAAAGGTCAAGGTCAGCAACACTCCATTTTGTACAATAGTAACAGATACTCAAAAGTTATCATCAGGCAATCAGAATTTACTGATATCAGTCTGACCTATCTGACATCAAAATGTCCTTGAATGTAGAATAAGGTCACTGGAACTGCATTTGGGACCAATAAGAGAAGAGACACAGAAGGTATCACGGGGCACAGTTTGAAAGATCTTGCCTGAGAAGACCATGGCAACCTGCAGGTGACTGTCACATTTAAATTAAAAATAAAATAAATTAAAAATAAACACATATCTCAATTTAATTACATTATGCAAACTTACACAATTTCTTATTGTGAGTTAAAATGTTGAGACTGACATCATGCCAATTTAGCAGAACTTACGTGCTGATAGTTGTTTGTTCCTAGGACTAGTCTCAAACTGCTGAGGGGAGGGATTTCCGTCCTCTGCAGACCAAGTCTTTTCCCTCCATCTCTTGTTGTTTCTGTCTGTGCAGTCGTCTCCATTGGAAAGATCTATCAGCTCCTTGGAAATGTATGTTTTGCAAACAGTTTTCATCTCATTGTGACCATCTTTATCTGTAACAACACTGTCTGCATCTGAATGGCAGAATTTATTGATACAAGTTTTCAGCTCATTGTCTTCACCAGTACTGGCATTGTCTCTGTCCGAATGATGTTTTTTACAAGATTTCACCTCACTATTTTCACCTGCACCAACACTGTCTCTATCCAAATGATGTTTCTGATGAAGAATTTTCATCTCACCATCTTCAGCTGCTTTGACAATGTCTCCATCTAAATGGTATTTTGTACAAGACGTCTTCACCTCATTGTTTCCAGTTGCAGTGACAATTGTATCTCTGTCCCAATGGTGTTTTTTACAAGAAGTTTTCACCTGACTGTCTTCGGCTGCACTAACAATGGTTCCGTCAGAATGGCGTTTCTTACCACAAGTCTTCATCTCATTATTTTCTGGATCTGCAGTTTTCCCCTTACCTTCCACCTCAAGCTCCTCAACACTGCCTTTGTCTTCTGAGGATATACTGTCACTCATCTCCATATCTGTAAATACTGCACCTGATACTGATGCATTTTGTTTGTGTGCCATCCTCTACATCAATTTTTTGATTTTGTCAGTGTAACTGCAGATGCCTTGCTTTCACTTTCCTGAAAAAAGAGAGCACAGAAATTAACAATACTGACCAATAAAGACAGCCATGAAAACAATTTTTGATTCTCTTTTATAAGCTTTTTTTTCATCAAGGAGTTATTCAGAGATGCTAGTGATAGCAATATGTACTGTGTAAAAACAGAACTCGAGTTCAATTATATGTTAGTTTCAACACCATTAATAAAATTTATCAAGGTAAATAACAGTTTCACAGAAGATGCATACTTAACTGACAATGATTAACAATGCAATTAGTCCAACATTTTTGAACATTTCCAAAAATTATGCAACCGTTTTGTATTCCTGTCAACACTACTGTGACAATCAAAATGATGCCAACACTGTGACAATTAAAACGGAGCCAGAGTCCTAGACTCATACAAGCAGACCTGTGTACATCTATCACAATCATTACACGATTCAGACCGAATGCCCCCACCCACCCTCCCGCGACAATTAAAACAAGGCCAAGATCCTAGACTCATACAGTCATCACAACGTTTACACAGTTTAGACTGAATGCCCCCTCCCCCAACCACACAATGGCGGACATGACTTTATTTTTATTTTTTGGGGGGGTCAAAGTCGCATAGCACCAGGCAGCTGGCCTGCTGCTGTCTAGGAAGCAGATTTAATCAAAGTCACTCTTCATTACTGGGAGTCAAGGGAGGAAACGAGGAGGGTGTAAACTGCCACAGGCACGTAACAATGATTTATAATTCCTCCAAGCAAATCGGCAGAAATGGAATACAAGACCTTAGATCATTCTCAGTCCTCGTTTTTTCTTCTGGGGCATATTAGTCATTAGTATGGGACCCCCCCGGGGCATATTACAGTCATTAGTATGGACCCCCCGCCCACACACACACACACACACAAAAGTACTGCTACAAAGCGAGGGAGAGAAAAACATTCACGGTAGTGTCCGGCTGGTGGGTTCTGGCCTGCTTCTCTTCGAGTGAACTGATTTGATTGGATAAAATCACTGTCTGTGATTACTCCTTCCGCTGACGTTTTTCCGACCACAGCACAGACTTGATGAGACGGGGAGAGCGGGGTAGGCTACACCTGATCGCCTTCGCTCAATAAAGTGATACCAGGCAATCGCCTTCGCTCAATAAAGTGATACCAGACAATCGTCTTAGCTCCGTAAAGTGATACCAGGCAATCGCCTTCGCTCAATAAAGTGATACCAGGCAATCGCCTTCGCTCAATAAAATGATACCAAGCAATGGTCTTAGCTCAATAAAGTGCAATGGTCTTAGCTCAATAAAGAGATACCAAGCACTCGTATTAGCTCAGTAAAGTGATACTACGCAATCGTCTTAGCTCAGTAAAGTGATACTACGCAATCGCCTAATTAGCTCAGTAAAGTGATACCAGGCAATCGCCTAATTAGCTCAGTAAAGTGACACCACGCAATCAAAACGAACACCAAGAACATACCTCTCTTCCATTCGCTGCTCCACAAAGCCGTTCGATGTCGTGCAGGGAAGAAATGAAAAGAAAAATCGACTGTGCCGCCGTGCAGACGAACAGCGACGCATGACATTTCACGTTGGAGTCAAGGCTGGGTTGCATGGAGAGACGAAACTATCGAGCCGTCCCCGGGCCCTCTGCGTGTTCCGCCGCTACCGTTCGTCACCCCTGAGGATGCAGCGGGTGCCTCATTACTGCACCTCTCACCGCAACGTCGGACGAGACGCACGCTTCTGACCCAATCTTGCCTAAGGACCCGCCGCGGCCAGCTGTAGCGTTTGACCTACAGCGAGCTGTAACATTTGACCCCCCAGCCACACGGTGTTGTGGCGCTGAAGCAAAAACCTCTGAAGCAAATTAATGCCGTGTAAGTGGTCTCTGCGGATGTTAAGCCTAATCCCTAAAAAAAAACACCACAACAACAACAAACAAACAAAACCCACAACAGACGGGAAAAAAAGCTAAATAAATAAAGAGAATCAGATTTGCGGAAGTTGTTGTTGTTAGAGCATGATGGTAGTGGCACACAGAGATCCGCGGATGCGGTTGTTGTTACTGGTGGTGAGAGAGAGAGAGAGAGAGAGAGAGAGAGAGAGTTACACGGATTCGGCCAAAAACAACCGCTGTTCACGTGATGTACTTCGTCCCCCCGCCAACCCCACTCCTAAAAATTCAGATTTGCATGTCTTACTTTGCTGAGTTTGCATGTTGCGAAGTTTTAGATAGTAATAGTTGTTTGTTTTTCTCAAGATGCATTTCACTTTGCCGCAGTTATTTGTATTCTTGTTTGACGTATTGAGTGTTGCTGTGTTTGTCATATCAGGAACCGCTTTGTAAAAAAAAAGAAGCCGACTTGTGCTTAAATCTTTAGCCTTGTGTAATAAAGTATTATTCTCTCTCTCTCTCTCTCTCTCTCTCTCTCTCTCTCTCTCTCTCTCTCTACCACCACCGCCATGCACTCCAGGCAGTAGCCATGGCTTACTGTCACGCAGCAATGGCGAATGTCATCTGGGCCTGGTTGCACGACACGTCCCAAGGCCAACCAGCCTGTTAAACTGGTCGCTTAGCAGTGTCCAAAGAAGAACCAAGAACACCATTTAGTTGTTTAGAAACGTTGCAAGGACGCATTTTTTTGCCACCTCCCTGCTACTTTACTTACAGGGCCGATGTGGGGACAAAAAAGAAAGTAAAAAAAAAGAAAAAAGAACAAGTTTTCGTGTCATACATTTTTTAATTTATTTTTTAGCGGAACAGACAATGTTTTAGGGATCAATGTACTCGAAAACTGACACATCCGGTACTGCTTTTACTTTGTTTCTTTATGCTTTTGTCCCAGTCAACGTATCAAATAAATGTTCGTTTTTATGCACATGTATAATTATGAATAATAAATATCCATTTGATTTGATCCGCCATGTTCACCACATCCTGTGCATGCCACGTCGTTGCTGTTACATCCCCACCTCTTGGATTAGTTTCACGAACAGCAGACTCGGTTTGGTGGCCCGTCAAAGTAACTTAATATGCTTAGAGCTGTGTTCCATCTTCCACACTGCTAAACGTGTCCAGCTCGACGCCACCACCATCAGTTATCGGGGAGTTAAAGGTGCTCTGAAGATAATTTGAAACAAGTGACGCGAGGAACGGGTCCAGGAAGTAACATTTATACTCATCAGTACTTCCTTTCCTAAACCTGGCACTTCACCCGCAGCATAACGCACAAGGAACATTCCTCAGCGATGGTACTGAACTTATCAGAGTAAAATATAAATACTAACACACACACACACACACACACACACACACACACACACACACACACACACACACACATTGCAATATTATCTTGTCATCACACGAGCACGATCAGTTTATCCTCCCTTTCATCCTCCGGCGGTTCCAAATTATGAAATTAATTAAAGAAGTAATAAAGTTCCCCCAGGTGACAACAGTCCGGAGCAGATGACCACTCAGAGACAGAGGCTGATCCCCAGAGTTCAGGAGCAGTGTTAGACTCGAGGTGGCCGTCCTGGGCTCCCTTCAGAGCTAGCTGTGTTAGACTCGAGGTGGCCGTCCTGGGCTCCCTTCAGAGCTAGCTGTGTTAGACTCGAGGTGGCCGTCCTGGGCTCCCTTCAGAGCTAGCTGTGTTAGACTCGAGGTGGCCGTCCTGGGCTCCCTTCAGAGCTAGCTGTGTTAGACTCGAGGTGGCCGTCCTGGGCTCCCTTCAGAGCTAGCTGTGTGAGACTCGAGGTGGCCGTCCTGGGCTCCCTTCAGAGCTAGCTGTGTGAGACTCGAGATGGCCGTCCTGGGCTCCCTTCAGAGCTAGCTGTGTTAGACTCGAGGTGGCCGTCCTGGGCTCCCTTCAGAGCTCAGGGCTGTGTGAGACTCGAGATGGCCGTCCTGGGCTCCCTTCAGAGCTAGCTGTGTTAGACTCGAGATGGCCGTCCTGGGACCCTTCAGAGCTAGCTGTGTGAGACTCGAGATGGCCGTCCTGGGCTCCCTTCAGAGCTCAGGGCTGTGTGAGACTCGAGATGGCCGTCCTGGGCTCCCTTCAGAGCTAGCTGTGTGAGACTCGAGATGGCCGTCCTGGGCTCCCTTCAGAGCTAGCTGTGTTAGACTCGAGGTGGCCGTCCTGGGCTCCCTTCAGAGCTAGCTGTGTGAGACTCGAGATGGCCGTCCTGGGCTCCCTTCAGAGCTAGCTGTGTGAGACTCGAGATGGCCGTCCTGGGCTCCCTTCAGAGCTCAGGAGCTGTGTGAGACTCGAGATGGCCGTCCTGGGCTCCCTTCAGAACTCAGGAGCTGTGTGAGACTCGAGATGGCCGTCCTGGGCTCCCTTCAGAACTCAGGAGCTGTGTGAAAGTCGAGGTGGCCGTCCTGGGCTCCCCGTCCCTAATTAATACACAGTAATAGTCCTTATGGTCTCTGTGGACGTAATGCAACACTGAACTTGAACAGGTTGATTCTCAATACAAGTAATAACGGACCCGCAGGGCTTAGCAGCTACAGGCTTTAGAGCACACCCCGAGCACCGCTTTCCGGCATCTTCCCCCAAGGAAGGATGTCGTAAACCAGTGCTTGGAGTTTGGCTTTAGAGGTCCATTGCTTTGTTCGCCCTCTTCATCCAAACCCCGCCCTCCGTCCCCTGGTTGCAGAGAAGCCAGAGGGTCAGAGTTTCATTTTTCACAAGCAGTGATCTCAGCAAAGCTAAAAGCGCGAGTCCAGGGCAAGAGATACGTTGATTCTGTACGGTAAGTGAGCCTACACCCACACCCTGTCGCGACTGATGACCGGATCCTTCGTAACTGACGTGCGCCGTTTGTTGTAGAACAGAGCCACAATCCTTTTCTTCGGGGGCATTAATTGTAGCATGACGTGTTCAGCCTGAGACTGACAGACAGTCAGGAGGAAGTGAAATACAATAGCATTAGTGTTACAAAAACTAATCGGCCACCCGTTCGTTTTTTGATACTGCGGCCATTAAAAAGGAACAACTAGCGACATCGGCGTCAGCTTCAAAGTTCAGGAGCTGTGTGGAAGTCGAGGTGGCCATCCCGGGCTCATGGTCCTAATGAACCTCATGGCTTCCGTGGACGTAAAGCAATATTGAACCACGCTTAGGCAATGGTCACAGCACGGTTTGTCCCTAATATGTCAACCGACATCCGAGGACATGAAGCTCACATCATCATCACCACATCGGCGTCTGAGCTCAGAAGCTGTGTGAAAGTCGAGGTGGTCGTCCTGGGCTCCCGTCCGTAATAAGCCTACGGTTTCTGTGGACCTAAAGCAACACTCAACCAACATCGGCTTCCCCCGTCCCTACTGATAAACCTTATGGTTTCTGTGGACGTTAATCACCATGTTTACTTACTGACAGCGGTGTCGGTAAAAGCCGGTCTGTGTTTTAAAGGTTCTAGTGTGTCCTACACGTTTTGAACCGACAGTACTGAGATCTTTCACTCCACGACCGACTCCACCGTATATCAACTGGTTGACAGAGGCACCGGACGGCACATCAACTGGTCATTACAGATTTCCATCAACAGCCAATGACTGAAGGCCGATTCTCAAGCCAATCTTTCGAAAATCAAGAGTGTTGAAAGAACCAGAGTTTGTTCTTTGCAGTCAATTGGAGATGATGGGATCTTATGCAGCGCAAGAGTTGGAGGTTCGTTCTTTGGACTGAATTAATTAAGGGCGGGCAAATCTAGACCTGTAGATGAGGTAGAAGGTCGTTCTTTGCAATTAAGGCGAGGGAATCCAACTCAGTGGGTAAGAGCTAAAGGGTCGTTCTTCGTGGATGATTAAATATGGTTATAATGTATACTGTATAATGTGTGACAGGATGGAAGTAGCATTGGAATAGACCCGATTAACAGCATAAGAGAAGCAACTCTGTATAGACAATTGGTGCCGTACTACCATGTTGTTTCCCTTGGATCAACGTTCTTCTCTTGAAGACGTTTGACTTCCGCCGATGCTGTATCGGCACTGACAAGCTGCCGGCGAGTTAACACAAACAGCGCTCCATTCTAACTGGCATCACAACATTATCATGCAGCAAGGAGCACAACACTAGAGAACGACCCAAATCACACATAAAAGTCTCACATGCATGGCAAACCAGAAACACAGAAAATAGAAACACATCATGGTCACATCCAATTCCCTAAGCTACTAAGTCAGCTTTTACTCAGAGCCTTGATTCATCTTGTGTACTGATGTCCTCTGATGCTGTCAGTTAGCTCATGCCTTCTGAATTTACTCACTGATCATAAATAAATGACAGAATTCCAAAGGTACCACTTCTTTTTATATAGAATACCTTTTACTGCAGTATCATTATTTTACTGATCAAAAACATAAGCTCCAAGAACCCCCTTGCCTTAACCAACTAAACAATCCACCAACCAACCAACCATCTGACTGAACTTGATATAATGGGATAACATACATATGAAGACTGAGCGGCTGACAAATTCACAGTCTGCACATGTACAACCAATACTTTGAACACTCTCATGGTCCCCTTCCCCTTTTTTTCAGCTCCTTTCTTCTTTGTAAAATGTTGTATCACTGTGTATTTTACTGCCATGTGTTGTGTTGCTAACTGTTCTGTAACATTAACATATAGTACTTACTTTCACACAACTGTTACTGTAGATGATGTAATTAAAAACAAACAAAAACAACAAAACCCCTTGTTTGTAGCACCCTCAGGGAGTTAGTTGCTTGCTCATATCAGCTGTTTCCCACATGATTGATTTTTTCCTCCTTCATATTTATCCTTCAAGGTGACAGTCAGCCAGTTTCATGGGTTAAGACCCACACTGAGGGCTTGCATGCAATATGATCTTAAGAAACAAAACACAGCTGTTCAGCAGGACACACAACTGATATCAGATGCACACAAACACTATCGCTTTCTTTATTGCATCTAAAAATGTGTACAGCAGAAAAAGCACAACATTTTCTTGCTCAAACCATCTTTCATCAAGTGTTTACTGTCAATCAAACTATTAATATACACACACATACATATAGATATATTATATAGATGCTTTTTCATCTCAAACTGCATCACACACACACACAAACACATATATATATATATATATATATATATATATATATCTCCTTATTATATTCATAACAGCAGACAAGAAACCTGCAGCCAGTAACAAGCATACCGACAAACAACCAAACCAAAAATTACAACTCTAACTACACACAAATAAACATAAAAATAAACTTAAAGCAAGTAAATAAAAATAATAATAATAAAGAAACAGCCCCAAACACACACACATCATGCAAAAGCAACACTGATGCAATGAAACCAACAGGCTCTACAAATAAAATGATCCATAACCTAACTCAGTCAAGAAGGAAAACAAAAAGCAAAAGCCAACCAAGAGTCAATACTTGTCTGCTGGTCAAGCAGTCCATTACGAGTTAGTCAACATGTTTGCCATATGCCACCTTGAAACTTACATAAAGTCCCAGTACCTTGGGGGTCAATACACACATAGTTTTCATATATATATGGCTATTTCACTAACTGAGTAAATATTCCTGCCAGGATTATGCTGTGGGTGTGCCCATAACCATACGTATGCATGGTTCAATATTGCTTTATTCCACAGAAACAATAAGGCTCATTAGGACGGGGGCCCCAGGATGGCCACCTCAACTTTCACACAGCTCCTGAACTCTGAAATAACATGGTTAGTGTAACACCCACTATATATGATAAGAAAACAACACTGCTTCTTAAAAAGCAATGAGATAAGAGTGCTCACATCCACTACATACGGCATGTAAGGTGTCCTCTTTGAAGCATGGGTGTGCTCACACACGCCACATACAGCACATAAAGTTTACTCTCTGAAGTATGGGGATGCTCACACACACTACATACAGCATGTAAGAATTCCTCTCTTAAGTATGGGCTTGCCAACACCCACAATGTACAGCACATGATGTTTCCTCTTTGAAGTGCTGACACCCACAATGTACAATACATAAGATTTCCTCTTTGAAGTATAAGGTGTGCTGGCACCCACAATGTACAATGCATAAGGTTTCCTCTTTGAAGTATACGTGTGCTGCCACTGACAATGTACAGCACACAAGGTTTCCATTCTGAGAATGAAGGTTTCTTCTTTGAAGGATAGGTGTGCTGACACCTACACTGTATGGCACAGAAAACTTCCACTCTGAATCTGAAGGTTTTCTCTTTGAAGTAGAGGTGTGCTGACACCTACAAACTGTACAATGTATGGCACAGAAGACTTCCACTCTGAATCTGAAGGTTTTCTCTTTGAAGTAGAGGTGTGCTGACACCTACAAATTGTACAATGTACGGCACAGAAGACTTCCACTCTGAATCTGAAGGTTTCCTCTTTGAAGTAGAGGTGTGCTGACACCTACAAATTGTACAATGTACGGCACAGAAGACTTCCACTCTGAATCTGAAGGTTTTCTCTTTGAAGTAGAGGTGTGCTGACACCTACAAACTGTACAATGTACGGCACAGAAGACTTCCACTCTGAATCTGAAGGTTTTCTCTTTGAAGTAGAGGTGTGCTGACACCTACAAACTGTACAATGTACAGCACAGAAGACTTCCACTCTGAATCTGAAGGTTTTCTCTTTGAAGTAGAGGTGTGCTGACACCTACAAACTGTACAATGTACAGCACAGAAGACTTCCACTCTGAATCTGAAGGTTTTCTCTTTGAAGTAGAGGTGTGCTGACACCTACAATGAATGGCGCACAAGGCTTCCACTTTGAACCTGTGAGCTGACACATGCACCCACAACATAGGGCATCTTTGGTGATTATTATAGTAATTACACACAAAAATACACCACTTTCGAAGAACACATTTGATGATGCTTAGCTGACAAAGCCATGATGTTCTACTGAGGCAGAATGAAAACTGAGTGTGTTATGAATGATTGTACACTAGCATGAAAGTACGGGTGATTTCCCACTCAAAACATTTGGCAAAGATTAGCACATCCTGTTGGCTATTAGTATCAGTACCACTGATCTACACACCAACAAACCCACCTGCCCTAAAAACACACAAATATTCCATTCAGCCAATCTGCACAACAAACACACCTGCCTTAAACCAGCCATCCATTCCAATCAGCCAATCTGCACAACAAACACACCTGCCCTAAAACTATCATTGGTGGGAGCTGCCACAAGTATCATTTTCGTCACAACAAACACATGTTTGTCACAACAAAACACGTCTTTTGCCGCAACAAAAGCATACTTGTTGCGACAAGCATATTTTTGCCACAACAAAACTTTTGTCACAACAAACATAATTTTGTCACGACAAAACTTATGTCGCAACAAAAGTATGCTTGCCGCGACAAAAGTATTGTTGCAACAAAAATATTTTGTCATGACAAACATAATTTTGTCGTGACAAAAGTTTTGTCATGGCAAGAATACTTTTATGTCACTACAAAAGTTGTGTTTTGTCGTGACAAAAATGATACTTGTGGCAGCTCCCGCCAATGATATAAAACAACCATCCATTCCAATCAGCCAATCTACGCATCAACAAACATACCTGCCCTAAACCAATCATCCATTCCAATCATCCAATCTATACATCAACAAACACACCTGCCTTAAACCAGCCATCCATTCTAAATAGCCCTGAGACAATCTCCATGTCAAAAAGCCCACCTGTCTCAAACCAACCATCCATTTCAACCAACCAGTCAACCAAGCAATGCACATGTATGTGAGCAGTGCAGCTCAAACTTGTTAGACACTTAACCCCTTCACTGTCCCAGCCTGTAAAATTTCTGGGCTGATTGACGCAGGGACACGCCTGCAAACAGTATATTTTCTGGTCCTGTAACATGTATTTTCAATGCTATGCGTTTAGATGAAAATCCTTTCACATGCCAGTGCAAAAAAGAAGACAAAAAGGCTGAAGGGTTTCAAATTTCACACTTTTAAGTTTTATGGGTTGTTTTCAAATGACATCATGGCAGTGAAGGGGTTAATCTAAGCTTCCAGTCTATACAGTGGAAGTTTACTGGAACCCCTGGACCATCCTTCATTTACAAAAACTTCTTGAAAACTTTTACTGTTTTAGTTTTATGGCATAAGTTCATGGTAATGAACCTCTGACTGAAGAGCAGAACTCTCTTTTAAGATCATCTCTGTGGCCAGGTGTTCAAAAAACAAACAAACTCCCTTTGATGACTGTGGGAGTAATTATGGTGGTATTAAAAGTGGGGTCCCACTACACTTTTTTTTTTTTAAAATAACGTATCTTATACAATTATAAATCAACTGCACAGACCTTCCTGCTGCTGAAGCTTTGCCTGCCGTGATGATTTGGCCACTGTGAACAAGGCGTAGGCTACAATGGTCACTGCCACAACCACTCCTGCCACAACCACAGGCAAAATGATGTCACTCACATCACCTGGTCCCTCGTCCTCCACAATTTCCATCTCATCCACCACTTCAATCTCTACACCATCATCCTCATCTTCATAGGCTCCGTCTCTGGATGACGGGTTTGGAAGCACTGTCTCTTTCTCTTTGTGGACATTTTCAGTGTGTTTGTTGGCATCAGCGTTACTGTTAGACTTGGGCTGTGACTTCTCTTTTCCTTTTGCTTTGGCTTCCTCGTTCTGCTCAGTCTCCTGAGCTTTCTTGGGTTCTTCAGCTTTGTGATCTTCCTCCTCCTCTTCTTCATCCTCTTCCTCTTCTGCAGCTTTCAAGAGTTCAGCATACTTGTCAAGGTATTTTTGGATGCCTGGCTGTTGAAGCTCAACTTCCATCTCAGTCAGCTGTCCGTCCTGATCAAGGTCAAACTCCAACAGCTTTTCTACAATCTGAAATCAGATATTGAGATCAACAACACTCAGGCATCTTTACACATGCCCACAGGCACAGAGACAAGACTCGCAGTGTGATGCAAATTTCCGCGTTCACAAAACTAAACAAACCACTGCGCAATTCTTAAAGCAAGCCAACTGTTTTGAAGACAAATTTGAACTGCAATTGAAGTTTTGGTTCAAGCTTGTGAGGTTTTCATGATCTGTGTTTCCTTGCTTGCTATTTTACCTGAAAAATGGCAGAGAGGTTGGGGTCAGTGGGAACAGGAGGTGTACAGCATAAACCCCCTTTCAGTTTCACAAAAATATTTCTTATATTTTTTATAAGTTATATTCAAATCAGCTGTTTCATACCATTACAGAATAAAGGATAGAGAGAGACTCAGAGACTGAGAGAGAGAGAGGGAAGAAGAAAGCAAGAGAGTGGGAGAGAGAGAGACAGACAGACAGAGACAGACAGAGAGAGAGAGAGAGAGAGACAGACAAATAGACAGAGACACAAGAGAGAGAGAGAGAGAGAGAAGAAGAAGAAGAGAAGGAGAGAGAGAGACAGAGAAGAGAAGAGAGAGACAGAGAGACAGAGACACAGAGACAGAGAGACAGACAGAGAGACAGACACAGACAGTGATGGATTCATGAACAGGTTGACAGACATCAGACAGTCACAGACTAAGACAAAGACATAAAGAATGACACTGACAGACTGAAATAAACACATACATGTATAGACGCATTATACAGACACTCAGTTTCAGAGTGAGTCAGAGACAGTTTACAATCATACCTCATCAAGATCGTAACTGTTTAGCAGTCTCTGAGCAGCCTTGTCAGTTTCAGTTCTGGCAGCAGCCAAAAGGAAACTGAAATGAAAAGCATTGAGTAAATGCAGATACTACATTTAAGGCCAGCAGACAAGTTTGAAATAAAATAAATCTTAACTTTACCACTACCAGTGTGCATACATGATGTGGTATAATTATGTACCTTGTAAGTTGTATTCATAATCCTAACATTATTAGTACTAAACTAGTAAGACTTGTAGTACTTATGGACACATCAAGTATAAGGAGTCACTGCACTAATGAGTAATGCTAATTCCCACAGCACATTCCCAGATCAAGATCCTTGAAAGTGGATAAGACTGAATAGCAGTAATCATGATGGGAGGTTATTAAAGCAGTGACAAGTCTTGCAGAAGGTTCAAAAGACAAGGTATGGGTGAATTAACAGTGAAGCTGAAAGGCATGATCTTCACTGTCCGACATTGAAGAAAAGTCATGACAAACTGCTGATTTTATCCTGCATGGAGAGAATCTGGTCAATTTAAACTCAGTCCAATGTATTTCACAGCAGTTCTGAAGGAGATACTGCTGCTCATGACATCTGCTGATAAAACGTATCCTACCAATACATGTAAAGTGCATCCACCTGGATTGGGCTGGAATAGTTTGTGGCAGAAGAAGAGACACACAAGTTTGCACTCTGTGTTTATCATCAGCTTATTGCATTTACCCCAACTTCTAATTTCAATTCTTATACATATATACATATATATATATATATATATATATATATAATATAATATAAAAAATATTAAAATAAATTATATTTTAATATTTTTTACATGTAATGTATAACTATAAAGTATATATATGTATACATACCATATAACTATAAGAATTGAAATTAGAAGCTGGGGTAAATGCAATGAGCTGTTGATAAATAAGTCTGACTTTGTATGATGTAGCATGTTGTCATTAATGTCTTGTAGTTGTACTGCTTTGTAATTGTACATGCCTTTGGGCTGTTAAAATGTTTTTGTGGGTATGGCACTGAGATTCACCATGATAAAGTTTTACCAATTTCCTTTAGCTGGATCAGATAATGATATATATATATATATATATATATATATATATATATATATATATATATATATATCTGATCTGCTGAGTCACACACTGATGCAGCTTATGACTTTAGACGGCCAATGCTGTTTGAACAACATTTCTTTGAACATGAAGGGGACATGTGACACTGACACTAGTGACACTGACAGGCATGTTTTGCAAATTACTTCATTCATGATTCTGCAAAACCAAGACTGTGGTAGATGAGGAAAGAAGAACCATGCACTATGCTAGTAGTACTAGTAGTACATGTTTGCATAAATGTATCACAGTATGAATCAATCACTATCAGTAACAAACGTGAGACATATGTCCATATGACACTAACTCAGTAACTGGGGTCTGGGCTATCTAATATTGTAATAAATAATCTCTGATTAAAAATATTCTTTATTACTTTAACATGCAGTACTGCTAAAACAGTAAAACTAAAAGGGGATCTTCAGAAGATGGATACCTGTGCAAGCCATCAAGACAAGCCCCTGATTTACAGAACATGTTAATTCAGTAACTTCTGTGCAAAACTACACCATACACTGATACAGATGAAGGAGCTAAATCTGTAAAAGTGTAAATGTGATAACTACCAAAGTACCATGATAACGCTCGCACAGTCACATTACATTTGATATTTTGTTGTTGTACTTGTTGTTGTTGGTTTGTGGTACTGATACAACAGGAGTCAGTAACTAGTAATACATTGATACTAACACTTGACATACTGCAGTTATTAAGTACTATAACTATTTAAGCCTAATCTAATTTGAAAACAACAACATTATATCTTTTTGTCTTTTCGGTGACTTACCTGACAATTATAAGTAGTAACAATATTCCTTGCATTGTGTTCTCTTTTGGAGTCTGCATCAAACAAAAATCAAACCCGATCAACTGCTATGGTTGCATCTAGACCAAATGGGGTTTCCCAAATGTTTACATGCCTGTCGCAACGCTGGACACCTCAGCAAAACGAAAATGAATGGACACACTTCCGCTTCCCGTGCTTATCTCCCTTAGTACGTGCAGCGTTCAAAACATGAACAAAAATGGAGATGCCATGGAATGAAATATGTCAATAAATTATTCATAGGTCAATCGAGACTAGAGGAACCTTATCTGAATTTGAAAAAGCTATAGTGTTTTGCAAGCTGGAAGTGCAATAAATAATATATATTTTGGAAAGAGTGCTTGGAGTAGCCTCCCATCAATCACAGAGTAACAATGGCGGAGTTCGAGTGGCCATGGCAGTACAAGTTTCCTCCTTTTTTCACGTTAGTATCAAAACTTTCATTCTGTACATTTCGGGTAGCTTTGATTAATTGTGTAGTGACGTCACATCATTGTCTGTAAGCCCAAAGCGTGAAATATGATGTCTTCTTTATTTAAAATTTGACAGCTGCAGACAATCATGCACTGATTAGCAGTCGAAAGTAAGATTTGGGGGCTGACACATTGTCAATGTCACATATTCATAATCATATAACGGTACAGTTTTACCTTTAAGACTAGCAGCAGAAATAAACCAATAATAGTGATACATACAATGTCAGGTAAATATTAGTGTTTGCCAATTAATGTATCAATGATTATGATACAGTGTTCTAAAATGAAAACGTAGCACTAGCAGACTGTGGCTTCAAAATTCCAGACAGCAGGACTTAGCAGTACAATAATTCATTCTTCGTAAGAACTGTGGCTTGGAAGACACGGTTGTCACAGCATATTCTGTCAGTGTCACTGCATTCTCATCAGAGTACTACATGGGGCTGCCTCCCAGTGGGACTCCCACACATACTGACATAGGCAGTCGGAACAAAATGTGTTTTAGCCAGTTTTTAAATAATAAATAGAGTAAAATGACAAACTGTACAGACCATTCATTTTAAGTACAAGTTTTATTTGCATTGTGCTCTCCCAGCTCCATTGCAAAAAAGGTCCCTGCTATGTATAAATCCAGATCCAGATCCAGATCTGCACTGTTGCAGTCATCAGACTGTGAAAGAATAGTACATTGCCACAGCCAGACCCATAGATTGATAGAAACTCAGGACTGTAATAAGTCCTTCCATGAAACACAGCACTGGCGAAATGAAAAAACAAAAACAGCAGCACTTTTTTCCAGTTCCACAGAACAGTCTGGAGATGGAAGACCTGTGGCACCACATTGCTGAAGAGGTCAGGTGGCTACTGTGCTCCAGCTGGCCTTTCTTTATGCTAAAGATTATAAATTTATACAATTTTTGTATAGTTTTTAATCTTTGTTTACACTGTAGGTGACAGCACAGCATTTGGTTTTCATGGGACTTGATGTCCGCAGATCTCTTGTACAGTTTATTACAATGTTAGGGATGGGGAAGGGTACCAAAGTTTGCTTGAGTCCAAGTTAGTCCAACAAGTGTTTTCCAACACTCCATAATTAAAAGTGGCTGACCACCACCAGAACAATGGATACTGAACTGGTGAGGAACTCACTAGTGCAAAGTAACTTGTGTAACTGACTGTAAGTATTCTGCAACTTAATGATGTTTCAACTGTTGTAAGTAACAGTTAACAGTTAACAGTAACAAAGTAGCAAAGCAAGTGTCCACAGAAACAACTGCTGAGGACAACTCACTTACTCAGCAGCAAGACAGTCCATTTTGCTGCAAGAGCCCAGCACCACCTCCCTGCTTCTGGGCTCTGCTGAAGCATATAGACACATATTAATCCCCCCCCCCCCCCCCAACATCCTGCCCCCCCCCCCCCCTTTCCCTCACATATAATTATATAGTCACACTATTTTCTTTCACATCCCTGCCCAACCTCCAACATTTGGAAGCTGGCTGTAAATTGTAATACCAGAGGAGAAGAAAACGTATAACTTACTCAAAGTCTAAGTGAACTTAAGTTAGAAGAATAGCTGGAACAGACTTTTTGATTTTGACCAGTCCAGCCAAAACATATTTTGATAAAAATGTCAAAAAACACACAAACAGACACAGAAACTTGATCAGAAACTGACAAAATACAGAAAAACTTAAAAAAAGTAACAAGATTTTTGTGTTTAGAACTCCATAAAAAGAACAGTCAAAGATTGTTGTACCATAGGCCAAAACAGGTGACATAATACATGATATTGCAAAAGCATCAGTTTTAATGTGGTGTATTTTTAAAATAAATTCTTAAGAAGGGATATAATCTGCATATTTTCAGCAGTATTGCCTTTTTCATGTGACTAAAAACAAATTGACAGGTTGAAAAACTATATATATATATATATAATAATTAATATATATATCTATCTTTTCTTTTTTTCTTCAGAATTCAGCCCAACCTTGAAACACGAAAGAAGCAGCTAGAGGCGTGGTGTTCCTTGGTGCTGTCTTACCAGCGTCACTCCAAGAAGTACAGCCTGGATGTCACAGAAGCCCAAAGCTCACCACTCTTTCACAACAAGGCTATTAGTAGTATCCTTCCTTGAACACTTTTGTTAATAATACTGTAATAATAGCTGCTGACTAACTGAGCTTAACTTTTAAGCTAGGCTGAGAGTGAAAGTAATACAGACAATTTTTTGTTGACATTTTAAACAAGAAGGGGACAAAAATAACGGGGGGGGGGGGGGGGGGGGGGGCAGGCAAACAATATCACTTCAGTTACTTTCATCCATATAGATTTTTGAAATGGATGGTATAAAAATAAAATAAAACATTGCATTTTAAAGGTCTTAAAAACTCATGTATATGTTCCAGTTGTATGATTGTACTTTGTAGTCTTGGCAACTCAGTCTGTCATTCATAATCATATACTGTGTATGGCAAGATGACAGGAGAGCAAAGCATGAGTTGTAACCGTGAGATATTACAATTATTAGACACAGACTATATAACGCTATTAACAGCTAAAGGTACCAGCTGCTGATAGTAATAATACTACATGTATACTCACCCCCCTTTTTCTCGCACACCATAAATATCTGTAATGATCAGACATTGATCCTGGATGTTATTGGAAGAAGAAGAAGAAAAAGGAAATTTAAGTTTAAGGTATTCATCATTCATTCACAAATTGTTGTTGCTGTGCTGAAGTCTTGTGTAGGTAAAGCCCTGTTATATTTTCCTTTACAAACGTACAGGAAAACTGTCTCTGGATGCAATATATACAATTCTTGATGAATTGAAGAAAAGAGGTATGTGTTGTACTTGTAGTACTAGTAGATAATGGTTTGAAGAAGAATTATTTTATACAAAAGAAGAATTGTACCCACATTCTTTGTCTGGCTCTGCGCTTTATATATATATATATATATATATATATATATATATATATATTCACTTATTATTTGTACAGTTTGTAAACTGTTTTGGATTCGTGTGCATTAATTTTTAATTTTTCTGTAATCAAGTCACATGTATTACTATTAGTGATGATATTATATTACAATGCAGATACCATACAATACATTTAGCACATAGTTGCTGTATTATTATTAATATTGTTTCTGCTCACCAGTTTTGGTTGTAGCATCATTATCCTCCTCATTACCATCATCATCATCATTTAATTTCTATAGAGCTTTCTGTTTCCAACAGAAAGTGAGCTCTAGCCAGTCTGGGTGATGATTAACTGTCATGTTCTTATCATTGACATTGGACCAGTTTATAGTCAAGCGTATTCCAGCTTACTGCTGGTCCAGTATAGTTCATATTATTGGACCAGTTCCTACTCCGGAGTATTGTGGCTTACTGCAGGTATAGATTAGTTCATATTATTGGACCAGTTCATAGTCCAGAGTATTTTGGCTTAGTGCAGGTATAGTTCATATTATTGGACCAGTTCCTAGTCCAGAGTATTTTGGTCTACTGCAAGTATACTGCATAGTTCACATTATTGGACCAGAGTATTCTGGCTTAGTGCAGGTATAGACTATAGTTCACATTATTGGACCAGTTCATAGTCTAGAGCATTTTGGCTTAGTGCAGGTATAGTTCATATCATTGGACCAGTTCATAGTCCACAGTATTCTGGCTTAGTGCAGGTATAGACTATAGTTTACATTACTGGACTAGTTCATAGTCCAGAGCATTGTGTATTATTGGACCAGTTCATAGTCCAGTTTTCTGGCCCACTGCAGGTATAGTTCATATTATTGGACCAGTTCATAGTCCAGAGTATTTTGGGTTAATACAGGTATAGTTCACATTATTGGACTAGTTCATAGTCCAGAGTATTCTGGCTTAGTGCAGGTATAGTTCATATTATTGGACCAGTTCATAGTCCAGAGTATTGTGTATTACTGGACCAGTTCATAGTCCAGAGTATTGTGTATTACTGGACCAGTTCACAGTCCAGAGTATTGTGTATGATTGGACCAGTTCATAGTCCAGAGTATTGTAGCTTACTGCAGGGTAACCGTGAGTGGGAAATGATTATGTGGAGACCCGCTTTTCTTCTCTTCTGATTGCAGGTCATATAGAGTGGCAGGACAAGGTTCGCAAACAGTGCCTGGTGATGTGGCGCACACCGGAGGAGTGGGGGAAACTCATCTACAGCTGGGTCAGTCAGTTTCACACAGTCACAGAGCACACTGCCTCCTGTTGTTCTGTGTAATGCGTTTATATGTTTGGTGGGGGGTATGTCAGCTGTAGAGTGTAGGCCAGCTACTCCTGGGCAAATTCCCACACAAAACAGTAAACTGTTGTGACAGTATTCACCTTTAAGCAGACATCATTTCGAATCACACCATATAGTAAAACAAACAATCAAAAGAGAAAATATGTTGTGCCTATGGCTAACAGTGACACATACCCCTTTGCCAGTTCATATTATATGTATGGAAGGAATATATATTTTATAAATGACATCAGTCATCTGTCATGTGATCATAATTGTGTCACTTGTAATGATGTATAATTATTGACATATTGTGCTGTGTTACTTGGTGTTGTTTATTACATTTATAAACTTCTACCTTGTTCGAGTTTCTGTTGTAAATGACAGACTAGAAAGTTTTATTCTGTTTCATAAACCTTTTCCTTTGCTTTGACATGTATTACACAGAGTTGTCTCCAATGTTGTCCTGGCGGGAATGGAAATCCCATGGGGGGTGGGACTGTACAGTGACACTAGTGCTACGCTTTCACCACTGTAATAATTTTGCATTCAGATAGGCATTGGTGTAAGCAAGGTCTCAGTCATTTTTTTTGCTACTTATGTGACTGACTTCTCTTCTTCTCTTTATTTTACAGGTGTCTGCGAATGGAATGAACAACACAGTTTGTACTTTTTATGAGCTGACTGAGGGAGACAACACAACTAGTCAAGGTAAACTTGCCATTACTTGCAGCCTTTCTAGACAAGGCATTTTTCCATTTCAGATAAAATAATTTTGTGTTCCACGATCAGTCTAAATTCTGGTTTGGAATTTGATGCTATTTATATTTGTGATCCATGATAAATCTAAATTCTAGTTTGGAATTTGATGAATTTATCATCAGTTCCCAAGAAACATGACTTTTTTTTCTCTTTTTATTTTTGCTAAAAATAATTTGTGAAATGCTTTAGCACTAGGATTTAGGCTGGAAAATAGGCCTGTATAGACAGTTGTGTGTTCTTTATTTTTATTTAAAATCTTTTCAGGTAAGAGACTTCCATACTCTGTTTTACGCACCTAAAATAGCTAGTACACATACTTCCCTGCACCCACCCCATCCAACAGATACACACTACACAGACATACACTCACACACAATAATTAGTACACACAATCTTCCCATCCTGCTAGGGTGCATTGGGTAAGTGCAGTACTGGCACCTGCAGGACTGAGTAGGTGCAGTCTACCTGACGTGAATTTCAGCAGGGACTGTTGTGGTTGTGCAGAGTTTCACGGCATGGAGAGGTGGTTGTTGGTGAGAGCGCTGAAGACACTGGAGGCTGACAACAAAGCTGCCGTGATGGACGAGGGAGTCAAGTTCTTCTGATGCTGGACAGCGACCGATTCCATTCACCTGTTCTCCACCTGCTGATTTTGTGTCCTCCAAGATGACTCCATCCAGATGGCACCCTCAAAAGGCTGCTTGGTCCAAAATGAAAATCTGAAACAAGAACGACTGCTAGCCCTCTAAAATAAGATCCAAACGCATAAAAGATTCAAAAGAATGCTTTTTTATTATGACATAGACAACACGATGCTTACTTATTACGACATAGACAACAAGCATCGTGTTGTCTGTGTCATATTATGACATAGACAACAAGCATCATGTTGTCTGTGTCATAATAAATAAGCGTTCTTTTGAATCTTTTATGTGTTTGGTCCAAAATGAATGAACCATTTTGAGATAATTCAGTTTACACAGATGAATAGAGTGGTCCATCCTCTGTTGCACTAGATTAACTGTTCATGGGTAACAGACACCAAATCGGCTTCAGAACTGGACCTACTGCTTTGAGGAAATTAATGCCAGTTTTTGTAAAAACAGTCTTTTAATGAGGGCAATGAATTGTTTAGCATCAGAATACAAGCAAGTTTTTTGTTGTTTTTTTAATTTATTTTTTATTTATTCATATTTATTATTTTGATCCCCATGAAGCAGTTTGTCAGAGGGTGTCTGAGCCTGTGGATCTCACAAATAGCTGACGTTACTGGCTGAAATTTCTTTCTTTTTCTAGCTGTATGGTTATGGATTAAGGTAATAAGGTCCTGACAAGAGGCAGAGTATGTGTATGCTGTTGAGAGGTTAAAGGGAAGCAACTGAAGATATCTCAAGGGCCGTATCAATAGGAATGGAATAGAAAATACACGCAGCAGTTTTTCACTGTTTCTTATTCTATTTAAAAAAAGTCAGGATGTGAAAGTCATGCACAGCTGTGAGTGGCTCCATTTAAGTGCCCAGTGGTCCACATCAGTAACAGAAATAAGGCTGGCATGTGTGGCCAAAGTCTCAAATTTGTCACAAGACTGTTGCGACAAACATAATTTTGTTGCGACAGAAGTTTTGTCTTACTTTTGTCATGACAAATGTGAGTTTTTCATGTCGTGAAAAAAGTATGCTTTTGTTGCAACAAAATTATGTTTGTCGCAACAGATATTTGTTGCGACACAATTTTTGTCGCAACAAAAATATTTTGTCATGACAATTTTTTTGTCTTGGCAAGCATACTTTTGTCGCTACAAAAGACGTGTTTTGTCACAACAAAAATGATACTTGTGGCAGCTACATGCCTGAAACTGAACAAAAGCAAATCAAGAGCAAAACAAAACTTATTTTATTATAGAACAACTAAATGAAGCATGAAGATGAGAGTATTTGCGTTTTTTAATTTTATTTCAGGCTAGTTTGAATCTTTGGTTCAGGTAGAGTCAACTATCAAGACTGGTTATTAGCAGTAACATTTCTTTTATTATGTTCTATCAAAGTGTCTACATCACATTTGATTCCTTATTAAGTTTAAAGTGACAGATCATGTTTTACTGTATGAGTAAACTGCGTTGTGGACTTACCACAGTGCAATGTATTTTAAGTACAGGTTTGTTTGTTTGCAAGGGATTGGTTTTATTGCATGTTTTTATTAAGTGCTTTCATGGTGTATATCTGAGTGCATGCATGCTTGTTTGCTATTGTGTGTATGTGTGTGTGCATGTGAGCGTGTGTGTGTGTGTGTGAACATGCATCTTTGTGTGTGTGTGTGTGTGTGTGTGTGTGTGTGTGTGTGGTGTGTGTGTGTGTGTGTGTGTGTGTGTGTGTGTGTGTGTGTGTGTGTGTGTGAACATGCATCTGTGTGTGTGTGTGTGTGAACATGCCTCTGTGTGTGTGTGTGTGTGTGTGTGTGTGTGTGTGTGTGTGTGTGTGTGTGAACATGCATCGTGTGTGTGTGTGTGTGTGTGTGTGTGTGTCTGTTTGAGCATGCAAGGAGGTATGTATGTAAGATACTGTTTGTCTTGATTTGTGTGTGTGTGGCAGTGAGAAATGGTTACAACTGTGACTTCTGCTTTTAAACATTATCACAGTTCTTTGCTTTGCTTTCTTTGAAATGTTACATACTAATGTAGTATATGAATGTGCTGGACATGAAAATGTTCCAAAAGTGCAACTTGTAATAAGTTTACTGCTTGTATCTTAACTGAGAAAAATCATCCCTTACTTTTGCACTTAGATAGCTACTCATGGAAGAATTATTGTGAGCAGCCAAAGTCTGGTTGCAGCCAAAGTTTGACCTTTTTCTGGTGTGCAACTGTTGACTGTGAACTGAGACTGCAAGCGCCATCTTCTGCTGCCTGTTTGTGTGTGCTACCCATTCCTATCAGGTGTGTGTGTGTGTGTGTGTGTGTGTGTGTGTGTGTGTGCGTGCGTGGGTTTGTGTATGTAGGGGGTGGGGGTGGATGCATCAAAATTGAAAATGTTGGTCTTGCACATTATTGACATGCATGTCAGCCTCAGGCTTGCATTCTGCATTCTCTGCCCCCCCCCCCCCTCCCCCCCACCCCCCCTCGGCTGAGATTTAATGCCTATCATTATTCGCTTGTGTTTTATTTGTCTGTTGCTGGAGAAAAGGTGTTTTCGCATGAAAATATGGGCACATTTCGTATTGAATGCCAGTGAGTTACCGTAGGCGACTCAGGTCTTTGTTGTTGTGTGACGTCTGTCAAGCGCTAATTAACTCTCTTGTGCACTGATAGTTTGCATTGTCTAACTAAAATAAGCATTCTTTTCAATCTTGTGTGTTTTGATATGGTTCTTTTGCGCTTCGTGATGATTTAATTGGTTCTCTGCAGCCACTGCCATTCTGTCTGCAAGCCTGACATTGATATAAGATAACCCCCCCCACACACACACACACACACTCCCCTCCACCCCTTTAGTGGATTTGGTGTGGGGGTAATGATAGGCACTCTTCTTGGTCATCTCGGTTTGAACGAATATGTGTACGTGTGAAACTACCAGTAGAGTGAATAGTTTATGTTACAAATGTAAAAGGAACATGTTTGATTTTCGAGTCGGATGCCACAGTGTACATTTTTTGAGAGAATGGTGAAATAAGTCGGCTAGAACAAGTAAGTGTGTCAAGTATGTATGTTTTATGCCATATTGTACATTTTTTGAGAGAATGGTGAAATAAGTCGGCTAGAACAAGTAAGTGTGTCAAGTATGTATGTTTTATGTAGTAGCATGTTATGATAAATGTGACTGCCTGTAAATGAACAACTTAATGTCTTAAACTGACGCATTCACGGTGTGTGTGTGAGTGTGTGTGGGTGGGTGTGCGTGCGTGCGTGCGTGCGTGCGTGTGTGTGTGTGCGTGCGTGCGTGCGTGCGTGCGTGCGTGTGTGTGCGTGAGTGTGTGTGTGTGTGTATGTGAGTGTGTGTGTGTGCGCGTGAGTGTGTGTATGTGTGCGTGAGTGTGTGTGTGTGTGCGCGTGTGTGTGTGTTCGTGCGTGTGTGTGTGTGTGTTCGTGCGTGTGTGTGTGTTCGTGCGTGCGTGTGTGTGTGTTCGTGCGTGTGTGTGTGTTCGTACGTGTGTGTCTGTTCGTGTGTGCGTGTGTGTGAGTGTGTGTGTGTGTTCGTGCGTGTGCGTGTGTGTGTGTGTGTTCCTGCGTGTGTTCCTGTGTGAGGGAGACGGACGCAGAGAGGGAAGGAGAAAGAGGTCGCCTTCATCGAGTCAGCATCTGATTGTCCGTGCTAATCATTTTAGTTTGACAAACACATCTCGGTCAACGGCTGTCGGCATTCCTCGATTCATGCTAGATTAAGATATGTGTTTGGCATTTTTATACACGCACGTACACACACACGCGCCCACTCACACACGTGCACACGCACACACGCACGCTCACTCACTCACACGCAAGCAACACACACATACATACACCACAACACGCACAATGCAAACGCGCACACATATAAGACAGACAAACACCACATACACTAACAACACTCGCAGAGCATATTCCACCACCAGCACCACCCCACACACGCGACAACATACACACTCTTGCACGCAGTCAACACCCGTTTCAATTAAGGAGCAAGGGTGAAGGAAAACGTGAATTTTACTAATAAACAAACGTAACTCCAGCAATTTCAATAACGGTCAGTATCACCATGAACACCTACACTTCCGAAGGAGGTCATCTATAGAATTAGAAGGAAAATGCAGCTTCCCAACCAATGGAACGAAAACGGGACAAGAAACATCTTGCAGTCGTTGCAAGGATTTAAACGCTGCAAATGGAAACACAAATTTTATGCTGAAAAGCAACAACAGAACGGCAACAACAGAATCACAGCTGTAGTTAACAAAATGAAACACCAACAGTTGTCAAGGTATGTATGCTTGGCATGATTCTGTACAGTCAACACTGACAATGAGGTATGCAATGGCTTACAGTTACAGCTTGTAAAACAACTCTAGTTATCTTCTCGTGTTTTGGCAACGTGTGGTTTCTGGCACCTGCAGGATTTACTCTGTGGTTTCTCCTGCCTGGAAACAGCACAACGGAGACTGCCTAACTGTCCCAACCTTGGACGTCATAATCACTGATTAAGGCCGGATCAAGAAGCATTATGTGTGTATTAATATAAGAGCGAGAGGGGGGGGGGGGGGGGGGAGTCGTAGGGACGTTGCCAGTATGTGTACACCTGTAGGGGGTGGGGGGTGGGTAGGTACGTTGCCAGTGCATGTGTACACCTGGAGAGGGGGGAGGGACGTTGCCAGAGTATGTGTACACCTGGAGAGGGGCAGGGACTTTTCCAGTGTATGTGTACACCTGGAGGGGGGGGGGGGGGGGACGTTGCCAGTGTATGTGTACACCTTGAGACGGAGGAGGGAAGGGACGTTGCCATACACATGTGTACACCTGGAGACGGAGGAGGGAAGGGACGTTGCCATACACATGTGTACACCTGTTGCCATACACATGTGTACACCTGGAGACGGGGGAGGGAAGGGACGTTGCCATACACATGAGTACACCTGGAGACAGGGGGAGGGAAGGGACGTTGCCATACACATGTGTACACCTGGAGACGGGGGAGGGAAGGGACGTTGCCATACACATGAGTACACCTGGAGACGGGGAGGGAAGGGACGTTGCCATACACATGAGTACACCTGGAGACGGGGGAGGGAAGGGACGTTGCCATACACATGTGTACACCTGGAGACGGGGGAGGGAAGGGACACGTTGCCATACACATGTGTACACCTGGAGACGGGGGAGGGAAGGGACGTTGCCATACACATGTGTACACCTGGAGACGGGGGAGGGAAGGGACGTTGCCATACACATGTGTACACCTGAGACGGGGAAGGGAAGGGACGTTGCCATACACACGTGTATACCTGGAGACGGGGGAGGGAAGGGATGTTGCCATACACATGTGTACACCTGGAGACGCGGGAGGGAAGGGACGTTGCCATACACATGTGTACACCTGGAGACGGGGGAGGGAAGGGACGTTGCCATACACATGTGTACACCTGGAGACGGGGATGGGACGGGTCAACTATCAGTGTTGCCAGTGCATGTGTACACCCGGAGAAGGGGGTGGGGGTGGGAGCAAGCGTCACAGAAATCGTATATGTGTAGACGAGGAGGTGGAGGGGGGTGTTGCCAGTGTCACAGAAATATATTATGTATGTGTAGACCTGTACTCAGCTGTGCATCAGTTCTTAAAGGAGAATCGAAGCGAAGACGCAAATCAGCCCGACAACGTACAAAGCGTGCAAACTTGATATTTCCACCTGCAGCTTCATTGGGCTGTGCTGTCAATATTCATACCCAGGATTTATTATTATTATTATTATTTCATTTGAATTTGAGCTCCTCGGGGCGCAGCCATGTTGGATAATAATAATAATAATAATAAGAAGAAGATGAAGAGGAAGAAGAAGAAGTAGATTAAGAAGAAGAAGATGAAGAAGAAGAAGAAGAAGATCTTTGTGTAAGGAATTTGCCTGAAATTCCACCGCCAGGGTAATGTTTAATTAAAACACTAGAGCTGGCATCACTGTATTTGCTGTAGTTGTGCTGCCAGTCTGAAAATGCACACGCACACTCGCACACACAGAAAGAAGAAGAAGAAGAAGAAGTAGAAGAAGAAGAAGAGAGAGAGAGAGAGAGAGAGAGAGAGAGAGAGAGAGAGAGAGAGAGAGAGAGAGAGAGAGAGAGAGAGAGAGAGAAGAGAGAAGAGAAGAAGAAAAGAAGAAGAGAGAGAGAGAGAGAGAGAGAGAGAGAGAGAGAGAGAGAGAGAGAGAGAGAGAGACAGACAGACAGACAGACAGACACACAGACACACAGACACAGAGAGAGAGAGAGAGAGAGAGAGAGAGAGAGAGAGAGAGAGAGAGAGAGAGAGAGAGAGAGAGAGAGAGAGAGAGAGAGAGAGACAGACAGACAGACAGACAGACAGACAGACAGACAGACAGACAGACAGACAGACAGACAGACAGAAGGAGAAGAAGAAGAAAGAGAGAGAGAGAAGAAGAAGAAGAAGAAGAATCGATGATCTATGACTCCCCATCCCTTAAGAGCCCGGGATGTTTACAAAGGACTACAGATGCGCGCATGTATCACATTCATATACACAGACAAACAAGCACATGAGCACACCCAATTGTACGTGCGCGCGAAACTCCCCTCTCCCCCTCCACCCCCTCCCCCCCTTCCTGCCGAGAGGGCCAGCGTGCCTCTTCACTTTGATTGCTCTTTAATAAATAGAACATTTAACAGAAAACTCACCTGAAATATCAAACTGGAATGGACAACATATATATATACAAACCGACCTCAGTTCCGTCCCGGGTAGATATATTCATTTATAAAAAACAGCCTAAAAACAACAAAAATATATATAACCATATATATATATATATATATATATATCATATATATATATATATATATATACTATGCACTTCAAATAACACAACAAATACATATATTATTTTTAAATCGGAATAATACTTTAATGTTTGTTGGACAGACCGTTAGGTTTATAAAGTATAGAAAACTGTTTCCCGAATGAAATTTTGATATGTGTGTGTTTGTGTGTGTGTGTGTGTGTGTGTGTGTGTGTGTGTGTGTGTGTGTGTGTGTGTTGTGTGTGTTATGTGTGTGTGTGGTGTGTGTGTGTGTGTGTTGTGTGTGTGTGTGTGTGTGTGTGGTGTGGTGGTAGACGTGTGTGGTGTATGTTTCTGTGGGTGTGTATGTGTTGTGCGCGCGTCGCGCGCCGGTTGCCTCGTATGTTGTGTGTGTGTGTATGTTGTGGTGCGTCGTGCGTGCGTGCGTCTCGTGCGTGAGTCGCGTGCCGAGTTTGCTGTTGTTTGTGTCTGTAGGTGTTTGTGCGCGTGGCGTACTAGTGTCTGTAGTGTTTGTGCGCGTGAGCGTACATATGTGTGTCTGTAGGTGTTTGTGCGCGTGAGCGTACATATGTGTGTCTGTAGGTGTTTGTGCGCGTGAGCGTACATATGTGTGTCTGTCAGTCATTTCTCTCATCGTTTACTTGCATATTATCTGACTTTTGAATCCTTTTCTGTCTTTTGGTCTTGCTTCATAGCCCTGGCACCAAGCTGAGTAATTTCAACATGCAGGTAGTTGGGTAGGTGCCTGTACCATTTGTATAATGTGACAAAAATTGTCGCATCACGTGTGAATCGGTTGCCATTTTGTATGATATGTGTTTGTATATATACAATAATATACTACAAAACAAAACAAAAACAAAACAAAAGCAAAACAAAACAAAAAATATGTTGCACACTAATCAAAACCTTCTCGGGTTCTAATCCCTGAGATCCGTGCGAACACCCCCATTGCAGTTGGCAATTTGATCTCCAGTCTGTCTCCTAGAATAAACAGAGTGAAAATAACTCTGCTAAAATTTCCTGCAGCAGATAATTAGTTTGAAAACTCAGCAAGTTGCTCAAGATCACGCCTACTCCTTTTTTTTTTTCTCTCATAAAATAAACTTTTTTTCCCTTAAAAATAAGGCTGTACCTCTGGTGGAGTCTGTGCGCCTTATATTTACTCGTGCGCCATGCGCCATGAAACTCAGGTGTTTTGTTGTTGTGTTTGTGTGACGTCTTTCGAGTGTTAGTTAACTCCCCTGTTTGTTGATTTTTTTCTTTTTCTTTCTTCCCCGCGTTGATATTCGCGTCGTCCTTCCACGACGAGGGTAAGTGTTAGCTTGGTGCGGGATAACTCAGTTGGTAAGACGTGGAGACGATACGTCTGGCGTGGTACCAAAGATTATAGATACAAAGATTTGTATTTATAATCTTTGTAGTTATTTATCGTCTTTGGTAGTACTGACACGGGTCCGATTCCCTCATGCGAAAAGGGATTTTTCTCCCACAGTCAATTTTCAGTGCAACCTCTCTGACGCCGTTTTAACAGCCTCCGTGTGCAATCAATCGCATGACTCAACGTCTGTGCGCACGATACAAATCTCAAACTAACGCTGGCTGCCATACCATCGCTTGAATGCACGAAAATACTGCACACGTTGGTAAGAATTGGTAGCGCTGCTCTTGGGGTCCCAAGGAATAAATGAAGTATGGAAAATAAGAAGTGAGACAAATCGAGTCGAACCACCTAGCTTGTACTATTTTGTAAATAGCTCACTCAGTACTATGTACCTTGGCAGTCTATGTCAAGTGGAACGCGAACTATTAAGATAGACGTTGGATTATATACCAACGCTCGCCCTGAGCAGCATTTTACCAGGCGTTGGAATATTCCAACGATGGTAGAGAGAGAGAAGAGTTTTGTTCTCGATCCGGACAAATACGGCGAGCGTTGATCAGGTCTGAGCTCAGTCGCGACAACAGAACAGGACAAATGCGGCGAGCACTGATCAGGTCTGAGCTCAGCGGTGACAACAGAAAAGGACAAATACGGCGAGCACTGATCAGGTCTGAGCTCAGCGGTGACAACAGAAAAGGACAAATACGGCGAGCACTGATCAGGTCTGAGCTCAGCGGTGACAACAGAACAGGACAAATACGGCGAGCACTGATCAGGTCTGAGCTCAGCGGTGACAACAGAACAGGACAAATACGGCGAGCGTTGATCAGGTCTGAGCTCAGCGGTGACAACAGAACAGGACAAATACGGCGAGCGTTGATCAAGTCTGAGCTCAGCCGCGACAACAGAACAGGACAAATACGGCGAGCATTGATCAGGTCTGAGCTCAGCGGTGACAACAGAACAGGACAAATACGGCGAGCGTTGTTGAGGTCTGATCTCATGGCGACAACAGAACAGGACAAATACGGCGAACACTGATCAGGTCTGAGCTCAGCGGCGACAATAGAACAGGACAAATACGGCGAGCGTTGATCAGGTTAAGCTCATGGCAACAACAGAACAGGACAAACACAGCGAGCGTTGTTGAGGTCTGATCTCATGGCGACAACAGAACAGGACAAATACGGCGAACACTGATCAAGTCTGAGCTCAGCGGTGACAACAGAACAGGAAAAATACGGCGAGCACTGATCAGGTCTGAGCTCAGCGGTGACAACAGAACAGGACAAATACGGCGAGCGTTGATCAGGTCTGAGCTCAGTCGCGACAACAGAACAGGACAAATACGGCGAGCATTGATCAGGTCTGAGCTCAGCGGTGACAACAGAACAGGACAAATACGGCGAGCACTGATCAGGTCTGAGCTCAGCGGTGACAACAGAACAGGACAAATACGGCGAGCACTGATCAGGTCTGAGCTCAGCGGTGACAACAGAACAGGACAAATACGACGAGCACTGATCAGGTCTGAGCTCAGCGGTGACAACAGAACAGGACAAATACGGCGAGCGTTGATCAGGTTTGAGCTCAGCGGCGACAACAGAACAGGACAAATACGGCGAGCATTGATCAGGTCTGAGCTCAGCGGTGACAACAGAACAGGACAAATACGGCGAGCGTTGATCAGGTCTGAGCTCAGCGGCGACAACAGAACAGGACAAATACGGCGAGCATTGATCAGGTCTGAGCTCAGCGGTGACAACAGAACAGGACAAACACGGCGAGCGTTGTTGAGGTCTGATCTCATGGCGACAACAGAACAGGACAAATACGGCGAACACTGATCAGGTCTGAGCTCAGCGGCGACAACAAAACAGAGCAAACAAGGCGAGCACTGACCAGGCTTGAGCTCAGTGGAGTCAACAGAACAGAACACAACAAGACAAACAAGGCGAGCAGTAATCAGGCTTGAGATCTCTGATCAGGCTTGAGTTCAGTGGAGTCAACAGAACAGAACACAACAAGACAAACAAGGCGAGCAGTAATCAGGCTTGAGATCTCTGATCAGGCTTGAGTTCAGTGGAGTCAACAGAACAGAACACAACAAGACAAACAAGGCGAGCAGTAATCAGGCTTGAGATCTCTGATCAGGCTTGAGTTCAGTGGAGTCAACAGAACAGAACACAACAAGACAAACAAGGCGAGCAGTAATCAGGCTTGAGATCTCTGATCAGGCTTGAGTTCAGTGGAGTCAACAGAACAGAACAGAACAAGACAAATAAGGCGAGCAGTAATCAGGCTTGAGATCTCTGATCAGGCTTGAGCTCAGTGGAGTCAACAGAACAGAACAAGACAAACAAGGCGAGCAGTAATCAGGCTTGAGATCTCTGATCAGGCTTGAGCTCAGTGGAGTCAACAGAACAGAACAAGACAAACAAGGCGAGCAGTAATCAGGCTTGAGGTCACTGATCAGGTCTGAGCTCAGCGGCGGCAACAGGCACTCTCCAGGAGCCTCTTGAACTCCAGCCTGAAGCGCCGACCGCTGAGGCAGTAGAGCAAGAAGTTGACGGCGTGGTTGGTGTACATGAGGTTGTCCACGACGGCGTGGGTGAGGCGGGCCTTGGCCTTCTCGGCGTTGGTGCTGGGAAGCCAGTAGTAGCGCTTGTAGAGCAGCACGATCACCACGGGGGACGTGAGCAGCAGGAAGGTGAAGGACACCATCAGGAGCATCATGGTGATGTTGGCGCTGGCTGTAGCCTTCTTAGCGGGCCTCGACGACTCCGACCTCCCTCCACCGCCTCCGTCGCCGTTCAACTTCTTACCGCTGATGACGGAGATGCTTTTTGCGGTTCCCGGGACGCCGTCCACGCTTTCGTCCACAGCCTCGCAAGAGCTGAACCGGCTGTGGGAGAGGTCTGTGCAGGACGTGCAGCCATCACTTTGGACCGTGTCCCCTTCGATCTCCATTCTCAGGTTGGACACCTTGGGGCCTTTGCTCCCGCTCTCTCGCCCGGTGAACTGCTTGCTGAACTTCCGGGAGATTCTCACCTGCCTGATGATGAGGACATTGAGGACGAGCAGCGACAGGAAAGGGATGAAGCTGTAGATGGAGGCGTCGATCCACGTGTAGATCTTCTTCATGAAGAAGTCCACGTCGGGGTCAGGATGCCAGCACTTGAGAGGATCGTCCACGTTCCCCGAAGGCCCCATGCGCCTGGTGAAAAAGATCTGGAAGTTGAGGGCGAAGGAGAAGAAGCACACAGCCGCGATGGCCTTCATGGCCGAGCTGGGCGTGCACAGCGTCTGGGCTTTGAGCGGGAACCTGACCACGATGAAGCGGTCTATCGTCATGGCTAGGAGCAGCAGAACGTCGGCGTGGATGGAGAAATAGAAGAGGAAGTTGTGGAAGCCGCAGGCCCAGTCGTTGCTGAGGTAGAACTGTGTGTGTCCCAAGAAGCCCCGGATGAGGACGCAGAGATCGAGAACGAGGATGACGCAGTCCAGGACAGCGATGGCGGCCATGTAGACGCAAGTGGTGGTGGCGCGAAGGCTGGAGAAGACCAAGGTGACGAAGCAGAGGATGTTGCCCAACACACCCACCACAAACACCAGAGGGATATAGATTCTGAACAAAACAAAGGCAATATCACATTATCATTCTCCTTGATTCGCACCTCTCGCTGTACTCATAATTATGACAAACGTTGACCAAACAATTCAGAGGGAACAAACAAGGATGAAGAAGATTGGGAGACCACCCCAGACACAACAAGAAATTTAAAGGCGATACTACATTTATTATTCATTTTTGCGTGCATCACTACTGTATTGATATTGATAGAAATACTGACCCCCAAACGTTCAGTCGGTGGGCTGGGTGGAGGTGGGGGTGGAGGTGAGAGGGGGATGGGGAGGTATAACTCTAGGTCCTTAGCAATGCGGAGGTTCATTTATGCGTCCACCGTACTCCTTCGCGGAAAATGACCTAAAAAAGGGGTCCTTTCGAAAGGAGGCATTCGCCTCAGTGACAACAACCATCCTTTCATATTCTACCAATTTTGTTCAATATCACACACACACACACACACACACACACACACACACACACACACACACACACACACACACACACACACACACACACACACACACACACACACAACGCACACACACACACCACACACACACACACACACACACACACACACACACACACACACACACACACACACACACACACACACACACACACACACACACACACATGAAATCGTCCATTCAAACAAAGGACTGATTTCAGTTCGGTGAAAGCAACAGCTCTCCGTTCTATTGATTCCTGTCTGACGGCACAGACCCAGGGAAGCCATCCTTGCAACGATACGCGAGATCACCCACGGGCAGTAGTGTTTCCTTTCTACCATGGAGCTTATTCAGATTCTGAAGAACAGAGTGATATGACGGCTTCTCTTTGTTCAACTCATGGCTCCTGTTCTTTGAATTTTAAGTAGCGCTGTCTTGTCGCACAAGAGGGTTTTAGAAAGCGAAAGACTGTTAGGTTTCTGGATCTGTTTCTACTTTTACAAGGAAATTTAGTAAAAACCAATTGTGAGGAAATGAACTCTGGTGCTGTGGAGTAGTCTGATATTCTCAATTTCCACTTCATCCGCAGTGAACTGATTAAGAACAGATATCCGTACAGCTTAAAGTGATGAAAAATTAATTCACACCAAAGACTTTTAGTGTCCGCTAAAAAGAAAACGCCATTCAACAATTTGGTTGTGCATTGTTCTCTGTTTTGTGTTCACGGATAGAACACCAGAAGATCTCAATTTTGCGTACAGCTCACGAGAAGAAATACATATGGTTTTGGTATTTGTGACCCATTTATTTTGGAAAGAAAGGCGAAAATCAACAACGAAAATCCGGATGAAGTTTTACAAGTCTGCACAACAATACACTTTAAAACATAAAATCAAGTGAACGATTTCTTTCGTTTTTTTTTTGTCGGTTAGGTATATAGGTCCCGCTTCTTACCTGTCAATCAAGACAGCAACCTTGACCTCCTCGAATTGATCATAGGGCTTCTCTGTGATTGTTGCCATTGTAGTGACATCAATCACTGCGTCACTTCCTGTCGCCGTGGCGAACAAGGGAAGCTGCACGGATGACGTCATAAAGGCCCGTCGCCAAGGAGAGTAAATCAGCGGAGACAGCAGAGTTAGCGGACGTGGCCAGGTAGGTCCTCACCTGGAAACATTATTTCCATTGTGCAGGCAGAGAGCAGAGACCGAGTACTGACTTCCTGAAGAAGCAGAGGAAGAGACTGACAATAACACGGACGCTGTAATAATAATAATGGGAGATTTCTAGAGCGCCTACTCTTAGGAAGCGTAAAGCGCTTTACAATGAACAATATAACCCCCCCCCCCCCCTCCCCCCCACTCCCATTCTCTCCTCTATATATTTCTCTCACGCACGCACGCGCGCGCGTGCACACACACACACACACACACACACACACACACACACACACACACACACACACACACACACACACACACACACACACACACACACACACACACACACACACACACACACACACACACACACACACACACACACGCAAGACGCTAGCCAGAATCACAACCAGTTCTGCAGTCAAATTACTTTGAAAAGAAAGATTTTAAAGCTGGACTTGAAAAATGGAAGTGAGAGGCTGTGTCTGACAGAGAAGGGGATGGAATGAACAGTGCTTTGGGTAACACCGTGGGTGAAAAGGCAATATGCGCGAGCACAAAATACAAACAACCACACTTGATTCTTTCAACACCACCTCTGCCCCCCCTCCCCTCCCCCCCCTCCCCCCACCCCACCGCGCCCAGCTCCCCTCACCTTCTCACACATAAAGTTTTAAAGGATTTCGGGTTTTTTCCCCCTACGTGCGAAATCAGTAATTGTCATAATCGGAGACGATAGCAGCGTAAGAAACGGAGCACAAAAAGTAAATAAGGAAATCAATAGCAGATGAAAGATGGTAAGAAACAAGTCGGGGGGAGGGTTAGGGAGGGAGGAAAAACAAACCAATAACTGTCAAAAGAAGAAGGCAAAAAGAAGTAACCAAATCCATAGCTGTCACAGACATGAAGGAAAGCAAATTTCGGAGACAGAAGAAGAAGAAGAAGAAGAAGAAGAAGAAGAAGAAGAAGAAGAAGAAGAAACAAACAAAAATAGAACGATCCGAAATCCGTTAAAACTACTACAGTTAGCAAACAGCATCAAACAACAAGAACGAGGTAACGTTAGCTAGTTAGTTAGTTTATAAACTTTAAAAAAATCAAGAAGAAAGTATGTGATTAGATAATCTCAGTAAGGACAGATCAAATAAAGTATAGTCCTAGGATTTTAACGCCCCGTCAGCCGCATGACGTCACTTCCGAGCGAGCGAGGCAATGTACAACAGGGAAACAAAAAGAAAAAGAAGAACAAGCAAAACAAGACGAAGTTCCGTTCAGCCCAGTTAATTCGAGAGAGAGAGAGGGGAGAGAGAGGAGAGAGAGAGAGAGTGAGGAGAGAGAGAGAGAGGAGAGAGAGAGAGAGAGGGGAGAGGTGTGAGTGGGTGGAGGATGAGGAGAGAGAGAGAGAGAGAGAGAGAGGGAGAGAGAGAGAGGGAGAGAGAGGAGAGGAGAGAGAAGAGAGAGAGGAGAGAGGGAGGAGAGAGAGGGAGAGAGAGAGAGAGAGGGTGTGTGTGGAGAGAGATGTGGTGGTAGAGAGAGAGATGTGTGTGTGTGTGTGTGAGAGAGAGAGAGAGAGAGAGAGAGAGAGAGAGAGAGAGAGAGAGAGAGAGAGAGAGAGAGAAGAGACAGAGACAGAGAAGAGAGAAGAGAGACGAGAGAGAGCAGAGAGAGGGAGAGAGAGAGAGATGTGTGTGTGTGTGTGTTGTGTGTGTGTGTGTGTGTGTGTGTGTGTGTGTGTGGTGTGTGTGTGTGTTT
>JABMCL010001464.1:827500-837500 GCA_018857735.1 Alviniconcha marisindica
CAGAGGTACACGACCCACCGTACGTTGAACATACAGATGAGTCGTTATCCTCTGCTTGCTGTGTGACTGTGGATGACACTGGACAATAATTCTCAAAGAGCCGCGGCTCATGACCCACTGTGCCTATGTGATAGAGATGTATGAGGTTCGTGACCTACTGTGCCTATGTGATAGAGATGTATGAGGTTCGTGACCTACTGTGCCTATGTGATAGAGATGAGTCGTTATCCTCTGCTTGCTGTGCGACTGTGGGTGACACTGGTCAATAGCTCTCAAAGAGCCGTGGTTCGTGACCTACTGTGCCCATACTATAGAGATATGTGAGGTTCGTGACTCACCGTGCCTATGTGATAGAGATGTGTGAGGTTCGTGACTTACTATGCCTATGTGATAGAGATGTGAGAGGTTCGTGACCCACTGTGCCTATGTGATAGAGATGTGCTAGGTTCGTGACATACTGTGCCTATGCTATGGAGCTGTGTGATGTTCGTGACATCGTGTGCCTATGTGACAGAAATGTGTGATGTTCGTGGCATACCGTGCCTGTGAGATAAAAATTAAATGTTTGATGTCCGTGACATACTGTGCCTGTGTGATAAAAATGTGTGATGTTCGTGACCTACCGTGCCTATGTGATAAAAATGTGTGATGTTCGTGACCTACCGGGCCTATGTAATAGAGATATTTGAGGTTCGTGACCTATGGGATAGCAGAGGTTCGTGATCTGCTATATCTATGTCATTTAGAGAAGTGTCGCTATATGTATCCATTCCCCGAGATGATCGTGGCTGACACTCGACACTTCACATGGAAGGAAGTTTAATGGTACACATCGTGCCTCTAACATAGCCTAGAAGAATGTCGTTATCCTCTGCTTGGAGCATTATAGTGGACTACACTCGACACTTCACATGGAGCAGAGGTTAGAGTCTTACAGCAAACACAATATCGTTATCCTCTGCTTGGTTCATAATAGTGGATAACACTCGACACTTCACATGGAGCAGAGGTCATTTTGAAGCAAACCTATAGCAAACACAATATTGTTATCCTCTGCTTGGATTATGGCCGTGAGCAACACTCAACACTCCATACCAAGCAGAGGTTGACGGTGTGCCATACCTACAACACACAGAATGTCTTCTACCTGGAGCCTGGTCCGTGGATCTTGGCCAACACTCCATATCAAGCAGAGGTTGAGGGTGGGCCATACATACAACAGACAGAACCTCAGATGACCTGGCACCGCTAAAAACGCGTTTCATACATGCCCCAGCGTGTCTCATGTCTGCAATACACGCGCACGAATCGCTTCTCACTGGTCACCGCTGAGGCAGTGTAAATTCAATCAGGCGATATTTTGTTGATGTTGTTTACTTTTTATTTTGACTCTTTTTAACACAGTGGTGTCACTGAGGTCCACTGTGGGCGCGTATTCCTCGTGTCGGGAGACTGCATAGCACGCATACTTGTTGTTCCCACATGACTTACCAGCTTGTTAATTTCTTGTTAATCGCTTTTATATAGCGCTATTCTCCGCTCTCGAGCAGACTCACTGCGCGCGTATGTGATTCTACATGAGTGACCAGCTTTAATTTTTATTTTTTTATAGCGCGTTTTGAATATCCACCAAAGTGGTGTACTAGCTTACAGCGATGGCATGGCTGGTGCCAAATGAAACAGCTGCTGTCTCGATGAGTTTTGTGTACACCATACAACCTTGCACCATGTCACTTCATGCAAACCCACATTCGTAAGGTGCATGCGTGTTTAGCTGTAACCTTGCACTTTTGGCAGAATGACCAGGATCTTTCACGTGCTACTGCGGTAACACGGGGGTAGAACGGATACCAAAATATGAGTCAGTACAGAAAGTTGACCCTGGAAAAGAAAATTCTCCCGCCACTCTGCAGGGATTCGAACCCGCGACCTTTCAGTCACGAGTCCGGCGCTCTAACCACTGAGTTATCCCCGCTCCCCTCTGCCCCCCCACCCCATCCCCCCTACCCCCCCCCCCCCCCCTCCTCCACCCCAAACAAAATACAGTTCTACTGTGACGCGTGAATGTATGGTAGTTTTCGAGTACTTCGAAATACGCGATAGGCAAAGGAAAGCGAAATGTCAGCTACACGCGTTGAAAATTATCCCCAGATTGGAGCCTGACCTTGATCATGTTGCTTTAAGTCCACAGAAGCGAGGCTGCTTATTAGGGACGGGGACGGGGGGGGGGGGGGGGGGGGGGGGGGGGGGGGGGGGGGGGGGGGGGGAAGGGGACGAGAGAGTGAAGGCTCGACCGCGGATACCGCCCGAAAAAGACCGGAGAGACCGTGGACCGCCGCCAGAACAACGGGAGTTTTAAGGCGGTGTCCCCTCGCCATTGCGCAGCGACTAGTGCACTGCACAATTGTTGTTTTAACTGCCGTGCTGGGCAGAGTCACAAAGACAATGTCCGTTGCACTGCTGTTGAGGAACAACCCGAAGCGAAAGAAGTCCAACTTTCGCAGCCCAGCTCCACCTCCCTGCTCATGATCACTTCTGGGCCGAGGGTCCAGCTCCACCTCCCTGCTCATGATCTCTTCTGGGCTAACTTGAGGGTCCAGCTCCACCTCCCTCCTCTTGATCTCTTCGGGGCTAACGTGAGGGTCCAGCTCCACCTCCCTCCTCTTGATCGCTTCTGGGCTAACTTGAGGGTCCAGCTCCACCTCCCTCCTCATGATCTCTTCTGGGTAACCTGAGGGTCCAGCTCCACCTCCCTCCTCTTGATCTCTTCTGGGCTAACTTGAGGGTCCAGCTCCACCTCCCTGCTCATGATCTCTTCTGGGCTAACTTGAGGGTCCAGCTCCACCTCTCTCCTCTTGATCTCGCCTGGAACCCTGTGTGTTAAATATTGGAGCATACCAGCGAAACAACAAGTAAGTCCCGAACAGGCCGCACCAGGCAGAGGTTGACGATCTACCGTGAGTATGACATACAGGAGTGTCGTTATCCTCTGCTTGGAGTGTGGCCCTGAACAGCGCTCAAATTTCGTCCGTGGATTTTAATGTCTGCTCCGCGTGCACAGCAAAATGAACAGCAAGCACGACAACATGTGCAGCAGCAACAACAAGCGGAAGGGAAAAAAAAGGGGGTTGGGGGGTGGGGGTTGGGGGTGGGGGGAGGGAGGGAGTCGATTTGAATGTCTGTTCCGCGCAGCAAATTAACAACAAGCACGACAACATGGAAAGCGACAACAACAAGAAGCAGAAAAAAGAAAAATGGTTGGATTTTGATATCTGTTCCGTGTAGCAAATCAACAACATGCACGAGGCCATAGAAAGCAACAACAACAAACAGAAAAAAGAAATATGGTTTCGATTTTGGTATCTGTTCCGTGTAGCTAAATGAACAGCAAGTACACCAAGGGCAACATTAAAGGGCCCTGATTTTGACCGGATTTAGATTCAGATCTCGTCTTTGGTATATTCCACCGACTAAATATTTTCACACAGTAAATACAGGTATATATCCCGTGCCTCAGTAATAATTTCATATTTTTCAAGTGTCTTAAATGCTTATGAATCGTAAAACAAGACCAATATGTCACGGCAGTATGGGCAAGGGAAATAACCGCTGTAGCCGCGTGATCGCGCGTGTTTTGGCCGAGGGTTTACTTGGAGCCGTAAAGTCAAAGGCTAATCGTGACGTCGCAACAAGACTCGACTGCCATTGGCATTGTTGCTTCTACAGTTTCAACAAGCAGGAAAAAAAACTTTCGATTTGTGGTAAGTCATAAAGTAACATTGTAGTGTGGTTTATAGTAACTTGAGTATGATGGATGGTAATTAAATGTGACATGTGGCGTATGGCGACTTTTCGGTGTGAAGTAAGGTAAGTTTGTTGTAGGCTATGATGGTTGGTAAGTTTATGATATGCTCCATGGTAAGTTTATGTTATATGTCTTGTAAGCCACGTTCTGGGAGTACGGTTGTGGAATGACAGGTGGCAAGTCGGATGTGATATGGTAAGTCTTTGGTATAATATATACGGTAAATTTGTGGTGTGTGTGTAGTACGTATGTAGTATGATGCGTGGTAAGTTTACTGCGGTAAGTTTGAGGTGTAAGTTCTGGCATAACGTGTGGACTCAAGAATTTAAAGCTTTTGCCTAGTAGACACGATTCATCAGGAGAACACTAAAGTTCAGTTCTTCTTCTTTAGTGTTCCATTTGCCATGCCAACGGACAGATTGTCTAATATCTGTATATTATATGAACACTTGTCGAGCCCAGATGAGTCCTAAGCCCTTCACAATGCCAACTACTATAGCGCCATTCTCTGCTTCCTCCCCCCCCCCCTCCCCCCCCTCCCTGTGCTCTAGTCTTATGTCACTCTGAATAAGTGACTGTAGCTTTACACAAGTGTTTTTGAATATCCTCTCCCTGATTTAACCGTACTGGTGGACTGGGCACAAAACACCAAGTTACTTACTTTTGAATATCCATCGAAGTGATTACAGCACCGATTAGTTGTTACGTGGCTGGTACCACATGAAACAGCTGCCGTCTCCACGCACAATCTGTGTCCATAATACAACCATGCACCAGTTTACAGACGTGTCACCTTATTCGAAGCCACTGTACCTATGGTACGTGTGTGCTTTGATGTAGCGTCCTATCTGCACCTCTGTCAGAATGAACGGGATCTTTTACGTGCTACTGCGGTAACACGGGGGTGGAAGGGACATCGAAATAATAGTCAGCACAGAAAGTTGACCCTGGAAAGAAAGTTGATCATTCTCCAGCCGCTCCTGCCGGGACTCGAACCCGCGACCTTTCGATGACGAGTCCGGCGCTCTACCACTGAGCTATCCCCGCTCCCCATGGTTGCCATGACGACGTCGGCAGGATGCCTCAGGGACTCCGCCTGACCCCACAGCTTCTCCCGTAGATCCTCTTCCTCGGCCCAGGACTTGGTTTGACGTCGCTCTTCAGCAAAGGTGGGACACCAGTGAAGAACGTGCTCAGGAGTCTGGATTCAATTCAGTTAAGAAAAGTTTTGTGGTCCGTTGCAGTCATAACAATTAAACGGAACTTTTTCTTCGCTCACACCAGCTCTGCCACATTAACCTGTTCACTGCCATGCTTGCCGCGCCGTCACTCGGAAAACGACCAATAAAAGTGCCAAGTTTTTGAAAGCATTAAGGCTTGTTTTGCCCCCTTCGTATCAGCACGTGAATGGATTTCTATTAAAATGCACAGTATTGAAAGTAGATTTTGTTATAGGACCATCAAATATACTGTTTGGAGGCGTGTATGTATGCACTTTTCAACCCCTGAAATTTTACAGGCTGTGGCAGTAAAGGGGTTAAATAATGTAGTTAAATTAAACGCATTAAAAACAGAAGGAGGTCTAACACACAAAGAACAGCTGCCATGAAAGGTAAGTGATAACTAATAACTATGCCGGTGCCTCACGGGTTACTCATCTACGAAGGAGATCTTTATCCCGTAGAGGTGGGCCAAGAACCGACACGATTATATCTAGACAGTACGAAAAGCCCAAAGGTGCTTAACACGCCTCTCGGACGTTTTCATAGCGCTGCCTTAAAACAGTTCTAATGTCGGTCTGATTGACGATGACCGTTTCTTGTCCTTTGAAGAATTATATCGTCGAGTACTTCCTGTTTGTAGGCCTCTCTCCTGCAGACGATCGATGGTGTTATGCCCACAGGCATTTTCTCAAGTTCCTTGAAACTTCAGATCTTCTAAGATGCAAGCAGCTTGTGATGATTGTTTCTCCTGCCGGTCTATCTGTTCGGTCAAGAAGAAGAAGAAGAAGAAGAAGAAGAAGAAGAAGAAGAAGAAGAAGAAGAAGAAGAAGAAGAAGAAGAAGAAGAAGAAGAAGAAGAAGAAGAAGAAGAAGAAGAACAACAACAACAACAACAACAACACAACAACAACAACAACAACAATAGACAGAAGAAGAAGAAGAAGAAGAAGAAGAAGAAGAAGAAGAAGAAGAAGAAGAAGAAGAAGAACAACAACAACAACAACAACAACAACAACAACAACAACAACAATAGACAGAAGAAGAAGAAGAAGAAGAAGAAGAAGAAGAAGAAGAAGAAGAAGAAGAACAAGAACAAGAAGAAGAACAACAACAACAACAACAACAACATCAACAACAACAACAGCAACAACAACAACAGCATCAACAACAACAACAATAGACAGAAGGAGGAGGAGAGGGGCTGACTCAGAAGGCAGAGGGTAGGAAGAACAGACAAATCGACTTCAATGCACCCAATAGATTTTCCTGCAGACTAATGACAAGTCTCATCCACAAAACAAACTTTTATGTCGATGACAGACAATTACACAACGCGCTGGCACTCAAAATCTCCTCTATTCGGAAGCACTCTGTATCGACCGGTCCACTTGAACCTGATCAATCACTCTGACTCAACGTGTGATAGCTAGCCCTTTTCCTTCCTTTCGATATCGTGGGGCGCTTTTACACGCTACGGGATCTCGTTATGGAACAGATTTGTTCACGATGAGTGTTCCCAAAATGGTGTCGAAGATCTCGCGCGATAGCATGCGGAATTTCATTTACCAGTTAGCGAACGGCGGATTTGTTACAAGTAAACTCTTCAACAACAACCATCAGTGCACACTTAGAGAAACAGAGGACAGAATCCAAGGATATTTGACGTTCGTACAATTCAATTAAAATACTATTTTTAAGTGAAATACTATCGTTTCATTACTTCAATTCCACAAAAGATAACTCCATTAAATTAGGTCCCCTGATGCCCACTGAGCTTTTCTAGCACATTTCAATCGCCATAACTTTTGCCTCTACCATCACATGAACTAGAGGTATGCTGAGTTTTAATTCAAATCTCGAGAGAGAGAGAGAGAGAGAGAGAGAGAGAGAGAGAGAGAGAGAGAGAGAGAGAGAGAGACAGACAGACAGACAGACAGACAGACAGACAGACAGACAGAGACAGACAGAGACAGACAGACAGAGAGACAGAGACAGACAGACAGACAGATACAAAGCAACGGAATTGTTGCCTAGATTATGTTCTGCGTCCGAGGTCCCGATGGCTTCACCGGAATACGTCGACAGAAAATTGCTGGTAGGCCTATTGGGCGATTCACCGAAGCTGATTTGCTTAGTGAATGCGCTTTGTAATCTTTCGCGCAAGAAGTCATATGTGTGTGTGTGTGTGTGTGTGTGTGTGTGTGTGTGTGTGTGTGTGTGTGTGTGTGTGTGTGTGTGTGTGTGTTAGCTTACATAGCATGAATGAAATTTTGCATGAATGAAATTGTTACATTGATGAATTCAACTTTATTTATTACTTTTATACATGGCTAATTGTAATGCTTTGTCCGTTTGTTAATGCGCTGTAGGACTGGAATGTCACCAAGGCAAACTCCTTTGTACATTTAAATGTCATTGAAGAATAAATATCTTTGTATCCTTGTAACATTTTTGTTCCGCGGTTCTTCCACAGAAGGGACTATCATATAACTCCCCCTCCCCCCCCCCCCCCCCTCCCTTCAAACCAGGTTAGTCGGTGTTTTTCTGTTGCAAGGATTATTTTTTCACGAGACATTGACCATGCAGTGTTTTATTTTTATTTTTATATTTGTAACATAATAGCTTGCTCAAGACTGTCGTCAAACTCTATATGCTCGTGATCTGAATTAACCAGCTGGTACGTTTCTTGGTCTGAAATTTAGCATCGCCCTTCCCCCCACTCTTAAGACAGACTATTTCATTGTGACGCATAAAAGGTTTCAAAAGAACGCTTACTTATTAGGACACAAACACACAATCTGCAAATTGAATCCCTTTTGTCAAGCTGCAAAACGACACTTAAACAACAGTTAAACGGTTAAGAACGATGAAAAATGAGATGAGAAGTGAAATAACTTATCATTTTTGGTTGAGCTGTGTTGGTTTCCTGTCGAGTGCTTGGAACCAAATAACTTATCTTTTTTGGGTTGAGCTATGTTGTTTTCCTGTCCAGTGCTTGGAACAACATTGTTCCAACATTGTTCCAACTTTGTTCCAAGCACTCGACAGGAAAACAACACAGCTTAACCAAAAAGGTTAAGTTATTTTGCTTCTCAGCTCATTCTTCATCGTTTTTAACCGTTTAACTGTTTTTTAAGTGTCGTTTTGTAGCTTGACAAAGGGGTACCCCCAAAAGTTGCAGATTGTGTGTTTGTGTCCTAATAAATAGCGTTCTTTGGAACCTTTTATGTGTTTGGATCTTGTTTTAGAACGTTAGCAGGCAGTTTTGTTCATTTTTTGTTTTGTTTTCAATTTCATTGTGAATTATGAAATAGACTGCACCACTGCAGTGGTGGCACAACATCTCAGTCTTTTCGTGGATTTAAGATAACAACCGTGTCATCACCGTGGATTCAACGGCAGAAATAATCAGAATCTTGAGTGAATGAAAAATCAAACTCACTTCGTATCAGTGGCTGCACTTTGTTGTTGACGTAATTGACGTGTTGTGATATATTGCATTCCATAACCAGGTCCTTGAGCCACTACGACTCTTCCCGTCTGGCGTCATCTCTTTCCGTCTGACGTCACTGCTCAATGTGGTACTTAAAATGTCGCCCGGTGGTCAAATGGGAATGTGTTCAGCTTGGAATGATCCTGTTCAGCTTGTGAAACTTTCAAGGATCGATATCCCGCACCTCAAAACGTAAAAGCATCCGCTGTTGAATGCCATCATCGTTTTTGCCTCTGTTGTTTAAAGAAGCGACAGGCTATAACGGCTCTTTATTATGTTATATTGTTTCTTCTTCTTTTTCTTCCTGCATTCTCATACGGCACATTTACGTTATATTTTTGTGTATATATTGTTAGTTGCCAGTTTTACACTTGCCGGATGTGAATCAGCGCTGGCGTTTTTGCCATTCTGTTTCTTCAACGGTCGGTCTTCGTGCATGGCTTCATCACAATGCCGGTTTTTGGACTATTCGCTTCAACAGCCGCTGGGATTTATTTTGGATTTTTTTTAAATACAAGACTGTGATTGTACTTACCCAGCTGTGCAGCTGTACAACGTGCATCAACAGCCGTGCACACGCCAAAAAATCCCAAATGCTGGTAGCCATTCAAAAACAAACAAACAAGAAAACACAACAAAAACAACACACACACACACACACACACACACACACACACACACACACACACACACACACCACACACACACACACACACACACACAAAAGCAAACAAACAACAAACACACACACACACACACACACACACACACACACACACACACACACACACACACATACACACACACACACACACACACACACACACACACACACACACACAACACAAACACACACACACACACACACACAAACAACAACAATAAAACAACAACAAAAACAGCAACAACAAAAAAACAACAACAACAACACACACACACACACACAAAAACACACACAAAAAACACACACAAAAACGCACACACTAATAGGATTGGGTGGCGCTCTCTTGCGGCTGCTGTGTCTTACCCGGCTCAGGCGACCTGAATTTCCTACAAGGGACAATGAAGGAGTAAAATGAACTAATTTAAGAAAAAGCATCTCCCTGATATAACCGTTATTCTGATGGAAGTGCGCTGAATGAACGACTACTAACCATGTTGAAAAGTATCCCGCTTGTGAAGATTGCCAAAGGGTCCAATCTGCAAATGGATCAGTCTGAAGAATATTGGAAGGCGGATTCTTTGTTGGCAGGCGAAGTGATGCGCATGTACGTATTCTGGCCTATTCCAGGCTTAAAAGCGGCACCCTTTGAAAGCGGACACCCACAGGGTATAAAAGTGCTAGTTCCTGGATATTATCGTCCCAGGGTTCTAGGCGAGATCAAAGATCAAGAGATCTTAGAGGAGGGAGGTGGAGCTGGACTAAGAAAGCTGGACTTCCTTTGCTTGAGTTGTCCAAGTTGTTCGTCAACAGCAGTGC
>JABMCL010001464.1:845000-850000 GCA_018857735.1 Alviniconcha marisindica
GTTGTAATGGCGAACATATTCTGCACATTCTGATGTTGTAATGGCGGACTGATTCTGCACATTCTGATGTTGTAATGGCGGACAGATTCTGCACATTCTGATGTTGTAATGGCGGACAGATTCTGCACATTCTGATGTTGTAATGGCGAACAGGTTCTGCACATTCTGATGTTGTAATGGCGGGCAGATTCTGCACATTCTGATGTTGTAATGGCGGGCAGATTCTGCACATTCTGATAAAGTCTTGTATGCATGTCCATCACTTTTAAATAACAGCCAGAATGACGGCGAACGTTTGTAAAAGTAGCCTACTATAGTATTGTGTGATGTGAGCAAACTGAGTTTGCTGCAACTTCAAAGAGAAGTAATGGACCGATCGAGCGACGGCACTGTACACCCCAAGCAATCGACTTCCGGGAAACCGTATCTCGCTCTCCTCTATCTGACCCATGACCTTTGAATATACGGCCAGTCAATGGCTACCGTCTTGTTCGACATTTTTTGCCGGAAGTAGGGTCTACTCCCGTAATTACGTGGTTCTGCATTTCATGATTGCATTACCACGATGACGTGATATCGTCTAATGACTCGAGTAAAAGAACAAATGAAAATTTATCATTGACGATGAACCCGTCACGGGCAGTTCGAGAATTCAAATAAACTCAGCGTGCTCCACGATCGTGATCGATATTTACACATTGATACGAGTCTTATTTGTCTGCAGATATGTGATGAATGACTGCCTGGTTATATTGCCTTTTTACATAAATAAGAGTTCGTCTTCTCGTAACAGAGGATGTACCTCTGGTGGAGTTTATGTAACCTGTATTTACACGCATGCCAGGTGAGAGTTACTGTAGGCGACTCAGGTCTTTGTTGTTGTACTTGTGTTATGTATTTCGAGCGCTAATTAACTCCTTTCTGTGTTGATTCTTCACGTATTATTATCTTGTTGCTGGACTCTCTCTCTCTCTCTCTCTCTCTCTCTCTCTCTCTCTCTCTCTCTCTCTCTCTCTCTCTCTCTCTCTCTCTCTCCTCTCTCCCCACCCCCCTTTCAAATGAAATCCTCCATTTACTAACAGACAAGTAGGCGATGTGTATTTGGAGCGATCGACAGGAAAGCTGTTGGCTGGCCAGTCAAAACCATCACCCAGCCAGAGACCCTGATACGTCAGGCGGTAAATAATTAATACAATATTACAATATAACTTTATTGCCAAGTGTCAGTACACTGATTGCACGAGGAATGTTTTGTGGTGCCAAGTACACTCATCACAGATTCATTCCAATCATAAACATTTAATTACAACAGCAAATAAACAAACATCCTGGTAAAAAGTCATTCATAGATAACAACATGAGAAAATCCCACTGGCATCAAACTGTGTATATCACGTAAAATAAAATTGCCACTTCCCGAGGACCCCCTCTTAAAAGTTACTGTCCTAGTAAAAGCAATTATAAGAATTATCTACAACAAATTAATTAATTAACCCCGCCGGCTTATTCCCCTGGCCACTATCACCCATGTTCTGCATAGATCTAAGCTATAATTATTTCTGCTTTACGTGAGAAAAGCCAGGACGGTGCATCCTTGAAACGCGAGTGCAGACAGGTCGGTTGGTGCACCGAGATGAAGAGCAGTTGCTCTGCTCAAAATGGTTGTGAGCAGCAAAGCAGGCGAAGAGACAGATACCACGATGCAAATGTAGCTGAAATTAAAAGTGCGTCTACATGTAGGATGACTTAAAAACAAACAAACTACAGTTCGATCCTTTGAAAAAGCACTCTCTGCACTCGTTTATTTTCAGTACCTCTGGTGGAGTTTTTATGTACGTTGTATTTACTCGCATGCCAGCTGAGAGTTACAGCAGGCGACTCAGGTTTTCGCTGTTGTGTTTGTGTGACGTCTTTCGAGCGCTAATTAGCTCCCTTGTGTGTTGATTCTGCACGAGCGCTCTGGGCCTCGTTCTGTTTCAGACCGCATCCCCCATTAGTCGTACTGGCTCCTTACCACACTGGTGTTTTGAATTAAACAGCAGTTATAGAGCCCACGAAACTGTTGGCGTCCCTAAGCTAATTATAACTGTCGGGGATGCACGCAGTGTTTCCTCCTCGCTACTATTCATTTACAGACCCCTGCCTCGTTTTTTTTTGTTTTTTTTGTTTTTTTTGTTTTTTTACGTTGAACCCTTTCACTGCTATGCTCGCCGCGTCGTCACTCGGAAAGCGACCAGTAAGAGTGCCAAACTGGAAATTATTACGGCTCCCCCCTCCCCCCTCCCCTTTCGCATGAGCACGTGAAAGGACCTCTATCAAAATGCGCAGTATTGAAAGTACATTTGTTACAGGACCATCGAATATATTGTGTGCAGGCGTGTATGTGAGCATTTTTCAGCCCGGAAGTTTTACCGGCTGGGGCAGTGAAGGGGTTAAGTTGTCGGCAATTGTCGTCTCTGGTTAAACGCGTGGAATCAATGCCATAATTGGATAGAACGGGTTAGCGGTGGCCGGACTCGTTGTGTCAGTCTCCATAGCTACTGTACAACTCGAGCACGCGTGTTGCATGCACGCCGACTGCGCATACTACCCACAAAACACTTGATCTGAAGCAGCCCGCATTTTAAGCATCTGCAACTGAGTAATCGGATGAAGGAGAGTATCGTCCCGTGCGATTTAGTTCAGTCGCTCTCACGCATCGCAAACAATGGCAACCGTTACAAATACACACATACTCTGCAACCTTCGTCAACATCAAAACTTTTCAGAAGCAGATTTCTTCTTCCTTTTTTTATAATATTTTTTTTATAGTCTTTTCACATAAGTGACATTAGAGTGATCTTGCCATTGTCGTGCTAACAACATGTATCAGCAAGTTGCACCAATAGAAATTTATGTTAAAAACAACAAACAAACAAACGGAAAAAAGAACAACACCGTATTTGCAGTCGACAAACAACCATATATACATTTGTTTCTGCATCCATACTGATAATTAACTTCACTTGATATATATATCTCATACTCACAGGACCACATAATTATTCGCGCAAATGCTAACACCTTCATACACCCTAAATGTATACTCGCATGATGATATTCAAAGGATATTCTATAGAAACTCGCTTACTTTCTGAAAACGTAATTTAACTGTCACACAAACTTTCATTCAGCCACTCCTATACATACTCTAATACATATCCCCCCCACCATCCCCCCCCCACCCCCTCCGAATGACATACTTATTTTAGCTATACCTCCCCCTCCCCGCCACCCATCCGAATGACATACTTACTTTAGCTATCATCCACACTTTCATTCTTCCCCACCCCACCCCCATATACATTCTCATACATATCACTCTCCCCCCACCCCCCATCCCCACTCCCCCCCCCTTATCAGAAGCAGACAAGATTAAAGACAGCCTGAGTTTCAAAAGAAAAAACAAATGAATTTAGCTCAGATCCCTTAGAATCTTTTAATTTTCTTCAGTGGAAGCACGCACCGTACAATTTAGCGAAGCAAAATAACAAGATCAACCAAGGCACAAATTGACTTCGTCACAGTTTCCTCTCGTACGTAGTAACTGTGTGGGGATTTAAGCTTTTTTAAAGTTTAGAACTAATTTTGAGGTGTAGCTGACCGAAAGAGTGGAGTACCCCTGTTTGTTTGTTTACATCGCGAAAGTAGTTATTCAGTTGTAGCCCCTGTGAAACATGTATCGGTATACCGGTACAGTCAGACCCGCACCGGTATACTGTATCTTTTCAGCTTGTACCGGTAGTTACGGGATTAACGGGTTGTACCGTCAGCACACACACACGCACATACACACGCACACACGCACACACACACACACACACACACACACCACACACACACACACACACACACACACACACACACACACACACACACCACACACACACACACAGCCACGCCACATGCAACACATACACGCAACACACACACAACACCACACACACACACACACACACACACACACACACACACACACACACACACCACACACACACACACACACACCACTCACCCCCACTCATTCACATCACTCACACCACACCACCCCACACACCACACAAAACACACACACACACACACACACACACACACACACACACACACACACACCACACACAGAGAGAGAGAGAGAGAGAGAGAGAGAGAGAGAGAGAGAGAGAGAGAGGAGAGAGAGAAGAGAGAGAGAGAGAGAGAGAGAGGAAGAACAGAAACAAAAACAAAACAAAACAAAAAAACACAGAGGATAGGACGACTGGTGTAGGGAAAAAATAAAGAAGAAGAAAGAAAAGAAAAAAGATCGACTGCACAGACGCAGATATTTCAAAGTAGTAAACTTAATAATTAATAAGGGGATTTATCATGTGCATGTGATCACTATAGCCAAAATAAAGGCTAGCATAGAATCTTATCACCACGGACACCTTGCCTGCATGGTCGTCGATGTTCTGGAGGGAAGTGAAGAAGATGCCTTAGTGACAAAATCGATGGTCCCTGTTTGGGAAAGTCGACCAAATAATCCCAGCAAGTTCCATACGTTAAAACTGCGAAAGAAATCGACGGTGAGCTTGTGAGCCGGTGTGGCCCAGCGGTAAGGCGTTAGGCTGGTAAGCGGAAGGACCTCGGTTCGATACCGCTTCGGCTCTCCTTGCTCTTCAAAAAGGTTGTGGTTTGTGGACACTGTCTTGTGACTTTTTGTCCATCGCTTCCTACTGAAACATTACAATGGCTCTCATCGCTGCCCACCTTAATGCAGAATCATTCTGGTGGTGACAGTGTAGCGATAGGTATATAATCTCCCTCTCCCCCCACCTCCATACCCTCTCCCCCTTCTCCCCGTTCCTAATAAGCCGTACGGTTTCTGTGGACGTTAAGCACCATGTTTACTTACTTACTAGATGGTGAGCTCTTCGTGGAAATGCCAGTTTAACTCCCTGCACAGTATTATTGACCTACATAAG
>JABMCL010001464.1:857500-860000 GCA_018857735.1 Alviniconcha marisindica
AATACAAACTTAAGACTCATGGCTTTCGCACCTTCTCTTGCTTTGGACCTCACATTTGGAACTCACTCCCACAAGACCTTAGACACTGCTCAACCTTTTCATCTTTTAAAGCCAAACTGAAAACCTTCCTCTTCTCACAGTATTTTCATCCCAACTAATATCAGGACCCAGTTTCTGCTATAGTTATTGTGTGTGTGCGTGCGTGCGTGCGTGCGTGCGTGCGTGCGTGTGTGTGTGTGTGTATCTAGTGCGTGTATTTGTTTTTCCGTATAATACTTTATGTAAATTGTTTTGGTAGGACTGTGCTACTGTGCTCTACATGTGTATAGAATATCATATTTAGGTTAATATGTATCATGTGAGCGCCCAGGGCGTTGATGAGCGCATGATAAATGTACATTATTATTATTATTATTATTATTATTATTATTATTATTATATAGGGTTGTGTTTCGGTATCACCATAATGTATTCTGGTTGTCTATGTGAAAGACTACTGGGTGGCTGAATTCGAAAAAGATCAGGGAAAGTTTTAACAACCCGCATTCGCAAAATTGATCAAAAACTGATAAAAACTTCTCTCTAAAAACAAAAAAATCCATAACATCACGAGAGGAAAACTCTACATCATTCCCTTCAATGGCAGGACTGCACTGACATCGCTTCTCCTAAGGCCGTTGTAGGTTTAAAGGTAAGACAAATGTACAAGAATGAACGTATACTAACAAAAACGGGGGGAAATGAAACTGTTTTATGATGAGAGAAGAAGAAGAAAGAAAGAAAGAAGAAGAAGAAGAAGTAGAAGAAAGAAAGAAAGAAAGAAAGAAAGAAAGAAAGAAGTAGAAAGAAAAAAGAAGGAAAGAAAAATAACGGGGAAGAAGAAGAAGAAGGAGGAGGAGGAGACGACGACGAAAGTTTTGTATAACGCTATTCTCGCTAAATTAGAATACTCTAAACTGAAAGCAATAATAATAATAATAATAAAGAAAACAAGACCTAACTCTGTAGCAGATAACAATGAGCACGACATATAACAATACACACATAAACACACAAAAAAGAAAAGAAATCTGATAAAAACACAATACTCAGGACATAAACATGAGGAACAGGACTACAAAAAATGAATCGATCAGTCAGCAGGTGTTGCAGTCGAGCTGTGTATTTGATTGGTAGTTGCACTCCATATGTTCCCATTGGTAGAAGTATTTTGTGACTACCACGATATACACATGATGAGCAAGCAAGCAAAACTAGGTGGTAAGCGTGTGTTTATTCTTCTTCTATTATCGCTCCTCGTCTTCCTCCAGCTCTTCCTCCAACCCTTCCTCCTCTTCCTCCAGCTCTTCCTCCAACCTTTCATCGTCTTCCTCCAGCTTTTCCTGCATCCCTTCCTCGTCTTCCTCCAGTTCTTCCTCCAACCGTTCCTCGTCTTCCTCCAGTTCTTCCTCTTAGTCTTCCTCCAGCTCTTCCTCCTCTTCTTCTTATAGCTCTTCCTCCAACCGCTCCTCGTCTTCCTCCATCTCATCCTCCAACCGCTCTTCGTCTTCCGCCAGTTCTTCCTCCTCGTCTTCCTCCAGCTCGTCCTCCTCTTCTTCCTCTTCCAGCTCTTCCTCCAACCGGTCCTCGTCTTCCTCCAGCTCTTCCTCCAACCGCTCCTCGCCTTCCTCCAGCTTTAACTGCAGCCTCTCCTTCTCTTCTTTCAAACATTTCCTCCTGTTCTTTCGTCACCTGTTCTTCCAGTTATCTTTGGCCAACCTCTCTGCTCTTCTACATTTTTCGTCCAGTCATGCTTGTTTTAGATTTTTTAAGGGGCTGGGAGCAACACCTCTGAATCCTGAATGTATGCTGGGATAGCAGAATTCTAGTATTTGGTGAATAAAACTCTTTATTGAAGTTTGCAGAGAGTAGTCCAAGTATGATATTTATAGGCCTATGTACGTCTGTCACTGTTGTGGCCCTATTTTCTGAAAGTCTCTCTCTCTCTCTCTCTCTCTCTCTCTCTCTCTCTCTCTCTCTCTCTCTCTCTCTCTTTTCTGTGGTATATATATATATATATATATATATATATCTATATATATATATATATATATATATATATATATATATATCAGTGGTAGTTCGGGTGGCAATATTATCATTAGATTCGTTGGTATTCATGTGGTTATTAGGATCACTATCAGCAGCCTACTCAGTTTATTTATCATTGCTGTTGTTGTTTCAGCGAGATGGCCACTGTTTAAGACCTGTGTCCGTGCCTCAGTTATGGTCTTGCTTGGACTCAGTATTTGCCTCGTCTTTATCAGCAACATACCCACAATACACAAACGCTTCCTCCGTCGGACACACCCACGAGCCGTCGCCATCGAGACTAAGAAAACCACGGTCTCCTCCTTCAGTACCAACACAACAACATCCGCGCCAGATGGTGTTATTCTTCCAAGAAACCCTCTGTATATGGCACGAAATTCCCATCGCTATGCTTTACCTCCATCCGGAA
>JABMCL010001464.1:877500-880000 GCA_018857735.1 Alviniconcha marisindica
ACACAAAACACACACACACACACACACTGACACACACAACACACACACACACACACACACACACACACACACACACACACACACACACACACACACACACACACACCACACCATCACACACACTACAACACACTCACACCCCCCCCCAACACACACACACATACGCACACATAACACACACACACACACACACACACACACACACACACACCCGAAGATCTGTGAAGGTCTGTGGGCAAGGAGGCGAAGGCCCCCTCTGTATAGTGAGGTGAAGTGACGGGGACATCCTAAAGCCAAGTGTCTTAGAAAGTATCAGTTGTACCTCTGTGAGGCAGCCTACACAACTCGGAGTGAAACGAGAGGGTAGGAACAGCGGTAGGCTAACGGTCTGTATCTTCGCTTGACCTGACGTATTGTAGACTTCAGAGTTCAGGAGCTGTGTGAAAGTCGAGGTGGCCGTCCTGGGCTCGCCGTCCTTCTGCGCCTTATGGTTTCTGTGGACGTAAAGCAACAGTGAACCATGCACACGCATTGGTCACAGTTGGTCCCGAATATGTCAACCCCGGACATCCGAGGACATTAAGCTCCACATCATCATCACCAGCATTGTAGACATGCTTGTAATTATATCACTGTCGTCCCTGAAGACGGTCCACGCTTGCTTGCAGAGTGCAAAGATGCTGATGGCGTTTGCCACGATGGTGGGGAGTGGTTTCCACTCTTGGTGGACAACAAAGACCGGGTCAACTGCACGTGCCACGTCACCGGATTGACCATCGGGTTGAGCTGCCCTAGCGTAGGTCTGACCGTGCAGAACTGATTCGTATCGCGGGATGGCCAGACGATATGCACCGTGCAAAGGTGTGGTTTTAATTAAGTTAGTGTTTCACCAAAATGTGGTATTTGAGGAAGGGGTGCTTGGTCGGGCAAAGACCCATTTGTGGGTATTTTTTTCTTTCTTTTTTTCTTTTCTTTTTTCTTTGCTGGCTTTTCTGCTTTGCTGTGGGTTTCTTTCTTTTGATGATTTTTATCCCTGGAACGTTTTGCCATTGCATTTTTGCAGTGGTGTGTTTTGGTGGTTCAAATGCTTTTGCTGTTTTGCTTTCTCCGCGGGAATCGCCCTTGATTTAAAGTTTTATTTTATTAGGACTGTCTTTCATTTAAAGCAACTGAGCAATGAACTAATCGAACATCAAGCTCAACGAACGTTAAACCACTGATATAAAATCAACATCTACAAAGTCAAGCAAGCAAGCAAGCCAACCAGCAAATCAGTAAACTAAGTAGCGAATTAGCCAAGTGTGCAGTTATCTACAAAACCCAGAAAGCAAGCTAGCCAATAAACAAATGAATCAGACACTGACATAAGCAGCGAATTAGCCAAGTGTGTAACAAAGCATCCGACTAACCGAACTACTTGCCATCTGCTTTGTTGGCTTGGTTGCAATTCTATTTAGGTTGCTTTTAATATAGCCTGCTTTGAATAACATTTCATGGTGTGTGCGTGTGCGTGCACATGTGTGAGTGTGGAACTCTTCTCTTTTTCTCTTTTTTTTTCTTCTCCATTTCTCATACTGATGGTACCTACTGATATTAATTTTTATCTTGTGAAATGCATAGATCTGCTTAATATTACTTGCACATCATGAAGAAGTAGGAGGAGGGGGAGGAGGAGGAGGAGGACAAGAAGAAGAAGAAGAAGAAGAAGAAGAAGAAAAACAACAACAACAAAAACAGCAACAACAACAACAAACAAACAAACAAACAATAACAACAACAACAACAGCTGCAGCAGCAGTATCATCATCACACTATGCAGACTCTTATGACAACTAATGAAGATGACAGAAGCAGGTCTTGAAACTGTTTCCTTCACTAAAGCGAGCTTTGTTTATTCTAAACGAGAGGATATCCTCACTCGTCACATCATTTCAAATTTGTAAAAAGGCCAAACTTAAAACTGTCTCTCCTGGTCTCTGTCTCTGTGTCTCTGTCTGTCTGTCTGTCTGTCTCTCCGTCTGTCTGTCTCTCTCTGTGTCTCTGTCTGTCTCTGTCTCTGTTTCTGTCTCTCTCTGTTTCTCTGTCTCTGTCTCTCTCTGTCTCTCTGTCTCTGTCTCTCTCTGTCTCTGTCTGTCTGTCCGTCTGTGTCTGTCTGCTTGCCTGCCTGCCTGTCTGTCTGTCTGTCTGTCTGTCTGTCTCTCTCTCTGGTCATCACTACGACAGAAGTGGACACTACCAATTCTCCCTTAAGTAACGTCGTGCTATGTGCCTCTTGCAGAGTGCAAGGATGTCGACAACAACTGTCATGACGGCGGCACATTCTTCCCCATTGGCATCAACACCCTGCGCAGAAACTGCACTTGCCACGTGGAGGGTCTCAGTATTCAGTACCAGTGTCCTTAGTACAGCTTTCAGTCACCAGAACTAGTGGATCTTTCAGTCACCAGAACTAGTGGATCTTTCAGTCACCAGAACTAGTGGATCTTTCAGTCACCAGAAC
>JABMCL010001464.1:887500-892500 GCA_018857735.1 Alviniconcha marisindica
TGTTTGTATATGTGTATGTTGGTGTGGCTGTGTGTGCGTGCGTATGATTGTGATTGTGTTTGTGTGTGTGTGTGTGTGTGTGTGTGTGTGTGTGCATACATAACTTGTTTACTGATGGTTATACCCATAGACTATGAGTGTTTATGTAATTTCTTTTATGTGAGATGTATGAGAGTATATTCTGTGTGATACATATGGTAGTCTACTTTCTGTGAGACGTATGGCAGTCAACTTTCTGTGAAACGTATAACGGTCTACTTTCTGTGAGACGTATGGTAGTCTACTTTCTGTGAGGCGTATAGCAGTCTACGTTCTGTGAGGCGTATGGCAGTCTACTTTCTGTGAGGCGTATGGCAGTCTACTTTCTGTGAGACGTATGGTAGTCTACTTTCTGTGAGGCGTATAGCAGTCTACGTTCTGTGAGGCGTATGGCAGTCTACGTTCTGTGAGGCGTATGGCAGTCTACTTTCTGTGAGGCGTATGGCAGTCTACTTTCTGTGAGGCGTATGGCAGTCTACGTTCTGTGAGGCGTATGGCAGTCTACGTTCTGTGAGGCGTATAGCAGTCTACTTTCTGTGAGGCGTATGGCAGTCTACGTTCTGTGAGGCGTATGGCAGTCTTCTTTCACCGAGGCGCACGGCAGTCCATTTTGCGTGAGGCGGATTTCAGCAGGACTGTGGTCACTGATCGGTCGCGACGTCAGTGACAAAAAGCCGGCACGTCCAACACGACCTCCTCTCCCCGTGTCAACGTTACCAAACACGACGCAAAAACCACAAGAAAAACAATGTCAGCCAGGGTCCCCTCCTCGGTGGCGGATAGCCTACAGCCAGCTGAGACACGGAGGCTGAGCTAGAGCTTAGCACAAGCGTAAAGTGGTTCAGGAGACAGTCGCTGGGTGCTTGTGGTGGTTTGGGCTGCATTCCTTACCTCTCTCCTCGCCGCTTGACAGTTGCCCTTGTTTCGAGAGACATCGTTTGCAGCAGTCCACAAGACGAGGGAAGGATTTCCGGATAGGGTAGGAGGGTGGAGTAGGGTGGGGCTGGGGGCTTGGGGGGGGGGGGGGGGCGCGAGGGAGGGGAGAGAACAGGATTGAAAGGGAGAAAACGACTTATTGAGAAATGTGGGTCAAAGTCTGAGTAGGTAGATTGCTTGTTTGATTGTTGTGATTGAAAAGTAGGCTGGTTAGTGCAATGGTTCTTGGGCTAGCTGGCAAACTTAATTATTGATTTGTTTGCTGCACTTTAAAAAAAAAAAATTCTCTTGGTGGAATCGTTAGTTTTATGTTTGAGTTAGTTACCTTTCTTCAGTTGCTAACGTACTTACTTATAACAATAATAATGAGCGCTTTCTGAGATTCAAAGCGCTTTACAACTTCATTTTTACACGCAAGTACCCTTATACAAAACAATCGTATGTAAACCAACCACGGCCGAGAAAGACACCGGGACAGAGAGAGAGAGAGAGAGAGAGAGAGAGAGAGAGAGAGAGGTTTAAAAAAGGTAAGTTTTAAAGACTAGTTTTGAAGGCAGAAGTAGAAGGGCTGTGGTGGAGAACGAAGGCGAGATAATTCAAGTTTTTTGCAGCAGATAATCTATTACTGCTCAAAATGCTGTTTTAAGAGGTACATTTTAAGGCTAGTTTTGAAGGCAAGGAGGGAAGGGCTGTGACGAAGAGCGAAAGGAAGAGAATTCCAGATTAAATTTTGTGCATCAGAGAAGAAATGGACACGACTACCGTGCTTTCTTTTGTTGGTGAGGATGGGAAAAATTCTATCATCGGAAGAAGAAGGTAGCCAGAGACACGGAAGAGACATAGATTTGGACCAGTTCAGCCAAGTACTGAGCGGCAGTGCCAATGATGATCTGATATCATAAACAGGCTCTTTTGTATTTAATTCTGTTCTGTGGGGAGCCAATGTAGTTGCTTGAAAAGATTTGTGGCATGTTCTGCTCCACGAGATTTAAAGATGCGTTTGGCTGCAGAGTTCTGTACTTGTTGGAGTGGTTATGACTGTCTGTGTGATAGTCTGCCTTATCTATAAGTGTGTTGATTTCTTCTATTTACTCGTTTATCAAGTGACTCATATTTCATTAAAATGTATGATTGGAAACACTTTCGCTTTCTCACCACGTATTATTATGTGTACAGTTTTTATTAGCAAACTTTTCAAATAACCCATGTGTGCGCGCGGCACACATAAACACCTACCTCTCTCTCTGTCCCCCGTCCCCCTTTCTGTCGCTTTTATCTCTCCCGGTCGTCCAGATCAACAGACAACTGTATCAGTTTCGGTGAGCCAACAGCAGGAGATCCCGGACACCCACATCAACACGGTTCCCTTCACAAACACACGACCCCTGACCTCGGCAAAGCGCCCTCGGGTGGCCACTCGCTTAATTAAATCTTACTGGGTTGCGTCCACTTGATGGCCTGAAACTAATTTCAGGTCTCGCCGGCCGCAGGCGTCAAAGAAAAACGATCCGTAGCGTGAAATCGACATGATGTCCATCACCGGCACGCGCGTGAAACGTGCTGGTCACGAGTGTCACGTGCTCCTAGTGGCGTGTGTGATTGGTCAGAAAACATTTCCGGCGCAGACCGGATGATTTACCCGCCACAGCCTTTTGATTTGTGGCTTTAATGGTGCGTAAAATGTTTAGATTTTCTTTCTTTCCCCCACAAACATCACAAACACTGGAGGAACACCGAAATGATTCGGCCCTTTTCCCCCCCTTCTTCTTCTTCTTTTGTGTGTGTGTGTGTGTGTGTGTGGGCGTGCGTGTTGCTGCTGCTGCTGCTGTCAATGCTGCTGTAAGCCACAGATCAGAAATAAACGTTGGAAGCATCCGCAGTGAAAGGGGCTGGAAACTTACAGCTCTTCTTCTTCTTCTTCTTCTTCTTCTTCTTTGTGTGTGTGTGTGTGTGTGTGTGTGTGTGTGTGTGTGTGTGTGTGCCCTCACTATTAATGAAACATTAAAATGTCTCTCGTTGCTGCCAGTCTTAATGCAGAAATCATTCTGGTGGTGATAGTGTAGCGGCCTAGGTATAGCTCCTCTCCCCCCCCCCCCCCCCCCCCCGCCCCACACACACCTCCTGGGATCTGGGTCTCCGCCAGTACCTCTCCGAAGACAGCTTTGATTAAACAGGGAAGTAATCTGTTTAGTCGTGTGTTTTTTTTTTTTTTTTACGTCCAGTCTAAAGTCTAAGCCACACGATGTTTTTGCTGATACAACCTTTTGTGGCATGTTCTCAGATTGTTCGCGTGCTGACTGTAACTGAGCATGTCACAGTCGTAAGCACGTGGCAGAATGCTACAACATGCTCTATTTCGGTGAGGGAATCGCGAGAGGAAAGCACATGGCGCAGACTGCAGACTAACCAGTGACACTACAGCAGTCTGGACCAACCAACGCACTGACACTGATGGGAAGGTCCACTGAAAGAAGGTCAAACAAAATGGCGGACTTCGATACAAACGAGTCTTCTGCTCTTTCGTTTGACTTAGTCACGTAAATTCCACACTCACTGCGACAGCAGCAAGGATAAACACTTTATACTCGATCTCGGAGCGCGAATCCGTCACGATATAGGTCACCATTTTATTTATCCGGGGCGAGGTAGGACCGAAGCGATGGCCGTTGAATGACCAGGCATAAACATCCGGCCAGTCGAGTGGCGATCACCGTGCGGCTTCATCACCAACAAATCCAACTCGTGGCTGACTGCAGTTGTCACAACCAGGGATTAGAACAAATCTAGGGAAACCTCACCAGCAGTTGTTTACTCATTCCTCGGACAACCAGGGATTGCAAAGCGTCTCGTGCTTTAGACTTAACGGGAAAAAATCCTCTTCAACTGCATTCAGTCCATTAAGACACATGTTGAAATATTTAAAAAAGATATATATCAGGGGCCAGGTGCAGCAGTTTCTGAAAGCAACCGTAGTCGCAAAAGCCTTAAAGAAGGAACAGATAGACAGATAATAGTTTCTCAGCGCCCAGTCAGCCATGACGGTTAGATCAGGGCAAGACAGATTGCACGTGCCGAGATGGTAGCCGACGTGTGGTTTTCACCAGCAGTGGCGGGGCGAACTGCACCCGAGGAGTCTCGATCGTGTGTCCGGTGCTGGTACTGGGGGAAAAAAGTTGATAACAGATGGATTCTGTCCGGGTGACGCAGCCTGCACATCAATATTAAACATGATCCTGCTTCTCAGTTTCGGCTCAAGCGTTTAAAGACACACTTACCCAAAATTAGGTGTAACAAAAAAGGAACAACAACAAAAACAAAGATAGAAAAAGAAAAAGAACAAAGTTAAAAGAAGAAGAAGAAGAAGAGTATCAATGAAACTTCCGTAGAAACAGCTTAAGTTTACTCACTAAACCCATGTTAAAACAACTTAATTTATTTACTAGACTCATGAGCTCATTTTAAAATGGTTTAGTTTTCTGACTAGACTCACGTTGAAACAGCTTAGTTTTCACACTTGACACGTGTTGAAACAGTTTAGTTCACTCGCTAGACTAACATTAGTTTAGGCACTGGGCTCATGTTGAAGCAGTTTAGTTTCCTCACTAGACGCATAAGAACGATAATCGATTAGGTTTACTCACTAGACTGTGTTTTGTGTACTCACAAGACTCACGTTGACATAGTTTAGTTTGCTCGTTAGATTCGTAGAAACTGTTTAGTTAACTCACCAGTCTAGTTTTAGTTCACTCACGTTGAAACTGTTTAGTTTTCTGACTAGACTCATAGAAACCCGGTTTAGCTTACTCATTAGCCTGTGTTTGGCTTACTAGACACTGTTTAGCTTACTCACTAGACTATGTTTAGCTTACCAGACAGTGTTTAGCTTACTCACTAGAGTATGTTTAGCTTACTCATTAGACCGCGTTTAGCTTACTAGACTATGTTTAGCTTACTCACGAGACTATGTTTAGCTTACTCACTAGACTGTGTTTAGCTTACTCATTAGACTATGTTTAGCTTACTCA
>JABMCL010001464.1:902500-935000 GCA_018857735.1 Alviniconcha marisindica
CTGTCTGTCTGTCTGTGCGTCTGTGCTCTGTCTGTCTGTCTGTCTGTCTATCTGCCTGTGTGTCTGTCTATCTCTGTCTGCCTGTGTGTTTGTGTGTGTGTCTGCGCGCTGTGTGTGTGTGTGTGTGTGTGTGTGTGTGTGTGTGTGTGTGTGTGTGTGTGTGTGTGTGTGTGTGTGTGTGTGTGGTGGAGTGTTTGTCTGTCTGTCTGTCTGTCTGTCTGTTAGAGGATTTTCTCCCTCTGTGTGTATTTTTCAACTTTCTTTTTTTCTTTTTTCACACTGACATTTAGGCCCGTGTCTTAATTTAGATGTTTTGAAACCAGTGTTAATCATAGTTCGTGAACATTTCAAATTCATAAAACGATAAATAGTTTACCGCAAGTACCCCTCCGGAGACAACTCGACGTTAAACCAGTTTAACCAACCAAAGAACCAATCAACGAGGAGGAAAAAATAAAGAGATGAACAGCAGTGGTGAGTCATAAGGGTAGTTCGTCTGTACGAACCGAATATGTGATTTCCGTTTTTTGTACGTACTGACAAAAACCATCTTTCTCGTATACTAAATATTATGGATTGTTTGTTTGTTGTTTTTGTTTTGTTTTGCTTACAGCAGGATCACTAGTCCGCAATAAAGGGGAGCGGAACCAAATAGGCAAGTTGGCCTGAAAAGGTGGGAAATGTGCAGAGTGTGTACTTAATCGGTCTCAGAAGCAATGTCTTGCTGCGTTTTACTCCTTTTTTAAAAATTTATTTGTATATTTTGACCTTTTTTATGTTGAATTATCTAATTGTTCTAATTATCTAAATGTTTGGAGGTAGCGTATGACTCTATGAGGCTGTTTTACTGGTATTTGCATTATATCTATGATCTTATCTTGTACTTATGTATTATGTATTATACCGCGTGTTATCTTACTGGTATCTTTTATGCAGTCGTAAGGCAAGTTTCTATGTTATTCATAGACAATAAAAAAAATGTATTCTGTATTCTGTATCCTTGTGTGTGTGTGTGTGTGTGTGTGTGTGTGTGTGTGTGTGTGTGTGTGTGTGTGTGTGTGTGTGTGTGTGTGTGTGTGTGTGTGTGTGCAGTTTGTTTTATGCAATTGTTATGAAGAATAAGGTTCTTTTGCATTTGCTTGCATTTGTTTCCTCTGCAGGCATTATTTGACAGTTACATCAACAAACAAAATACTTTTTTTTGGCTTCGAGCTTCTCAGGATGCAGCCAAGTTGACTCACCCGTTACCAGCGAAGAACAAATTAAAATAAAAATAAAATAAAAAAGGTTGGCTCGTGACGTATTTGCCTCTTTCGGCGCACATGCCGGCCTTGCTTATGACGTCACTAATATATTTAAATAAATTATGAACAAAAACGGCATCACAAACGTATTGGACACAGTACTCACGGTCTTGCTGTTGTTATTGACTTTGAAACGTACATTATTAAAATATATATCATAATAATAGCAAAAACAGGACGGGAAACAAGTTAAACAAATAACGGACACACACATACACGCACACACACAGACACATACACACACACACACACACACACACACACACACACACACACACACACACACACACACACCACACACACACAACACACACACACACACACACACAACACACACACACACACACACACACACACACACACACACACACACACACACACACACACACACACACACACACACACACACACACACACACACACACACACACACACACAGAAATAAGCACAGCTAGCGTTGTAACACAAGATCCAAACATATAAAAGGTTATAAGGAACGCTATTTTTTATGACAAAAGACAACCGGCGAATTTTGGGGGGTAAGCCCCTTTTTTAAGCTACAAAACAACACTTAAACAACTGTTAAAAAGTGAAAAATTAAATGTGGGATACTTTTAAAACTTAAAACAAACAAAAAACAAAACAAAACACACAAAAACAAGTTGAACCAAAAGGAGATAAGTAGATGATTTTAAATTTTAAAAAATGTTGGTGATGGTGGACATTTGTTTTCTTTCTGTTCTTCCTTTCTTCTAAATTTTCTTATTTTTGTTGTTGTTGTTGTTGTTGTTGTTGTTGTTGTTGTTGTCTTCTTCTTCTTCTTCTTCTTCTTCTTCTTCTTCTTCTTCTCTCTTCTTCTTCTTCAGCCTACCCTAGTTTTCCGGTTTCGACCTTAAAATAGAATCAAATTCTGAACGGCTTTAAAACTAATGGCCAACGCCAAGACTGAACCCTACACCCCATCCAACTCTGCTTCTACCAATACCCCTGCCCCTGCCACCTCTACCCCTTCTCCGAAGTTTTGACCCCTGATCCCTTCACCCCTGTGAGGACGGCAAGGGCGCGGACCGCCGCACCTGTGGACGCCAGCGAATGGCTGACCAGCACTGGGACATTAATTTCTGAACAATAGTCAATCAAACTTTTCTGCTTTCTTTTCCCGCTCGTCAAGTTCCGCCCAGGCGCCTTCAGGGGGCACAGATGGTGAGGGCGCAAGTCTCCAAGACGGGTAGTTTCTGCCTGTGTACCCGTCTTTCTTTTCGGGGTGGCTGCGTGTCCCTTCGGTTTGTGTATGATAAATGGGAGGAAAGGGAAATTACCTGGTTTGCTTCGTTAAACCTGCACGATTCTGTGTCACTGAATACGGAACAAGATGGATCGGGGTAGGAAGTGCGTGTCAGAAGTAGCGGTGAAAGCATCGGTCCAACTGCTTAGGTCTTTGAAGTAAAACGCGATCTTTGGGGTTGCCTTTATTCCGGGTATAATGGAAGAGGATTAAAAGAATGCCCCCCCCCCCCGCCCTTTTTTTTAAATATATATTTTATTTTACAGTTTCTTCCGTCTCACTGTGATAATTTTATGGTCCGTTTCAAACTAATGCTGCATCTGTTTGACTGCTGTATGCCATTGTACGCTTTGTCATTGACAGTGCAGAGTTAATGTTACTGTATTTCATTGATTCAGGTTTTATTTGTTTGATAGACGAACAATAAAAATGTAGATTATTGTGCTGTACCCTTCTTGTCACATTGTGGGTGTAGTCCTGAGTTAGAAAAGCATAGGCCTGCATTTATGTGGCAAGCTAATAGTATACAATACTGTATCTCCAATTCTAAAATCATTATCTTCTTGCTATTATGCTTCGACTTAGTATTGTCATAAAAACAATGTTTTAGGTTACACCTTTGACTTTTTTCTTTTCTTTCTTTTTTTACCCTGTACAGCTCTCAGGAATTGATACTACTGGCTGCAGCACGCAATGGTTCAGTTTTTCAATGCATTCTGATGAAACGTGAAATACATTTTGTTTAAATCAAACTCGCTAAAATTTTTTTTTCTCTTCTTCTTCTTCTTCTTCTCTCTGTCTGTGTCTGTCTGTCTGTCTGTCTGTCTGTCTGTCTGCTTCTGTCCTGTTCTTTCCCGTCTTCTTCTGTCTGTCTGTCTCTCTGTCTGTCTTCTGTCTGCTCTCTCTCTCTCTCTCTCTCTCTCTCTCTCTCTCTCTCTCTCTCTCTCTCTCTCTCTCTCCTCTGTCTGTCTCTCTGTCCCTGTCTGCCTGCCTGCCTGCCTGTCTGACTGTCTGTCTGTCTGTCTCTCTCCTTTTCCCCCGCACCCTTAAGATTTCAAACTTTTTTCTTTTAATGCTGATGGAGATGACGGGAGGCTGCGGGAGATAAACAGAAACCCCTCACTGCCTTCGTTCAGCGACAAAGATTCCTGCACAGGGACTGCTGTTATGATAAGGGGCATGCATGTGTGTCTTCATTCATTCCGATCTACACCGACATCACACCGGTCATTCGGTCACGCTCTCCACCCCCATTCTTCCCCTTTTGTGCAGCATGTCTCACCCCCCTATCTCCGCTTCCATTCCACCTTCATCCCTCGTTACCTCCCTTTTGTCCTGGCTTTTCTCCCTTGCCTTTGTGACAAGGGACGTAACTGGCGCGTGCGACGGAGCACCCGTCGCGTGCGACAAAGCATGTGCAACAAAAGCGCGCGAGCGCCTCTCGCGGATCCCTACGGTCACTTGATGATGGACAAGTGAACGTCTTGGGTGACATGATGCGCCCTCCCGGGACGGCAGACTGACCGCTCATTTCTGTCCCATCCTCGCCGTGCCTGCAGGCTCCTGAAGTCCGGCCAGGGTGTGTGAGGACAATTCCTGACCCCAGGCCTACCCCGGGTAAAGTGGAAAAGAAACTGTGGAGAGGTTGATAACAATAAAGGAAGGACGTCGTAATTCAGCGGTGCGTGCCTTTGCACGTCAGAAGCAGCTGGTGTAAGACGTGAGGTAGCTTGGGTGTGGAGCCTTCTAAGGTCGTGTAGTCATCTCTGTGAACTTCGGTTAATTCGGTTATAGACAACAGTGTCTTCTCTCTCTCTCTCTCTCTCTCTCTCTCTCTCTCTCTCTCTCTCTCTCTCTCTCTCTCTCTCTCTCTCTTCTTCTTCTTCTTCTTCTTCTTCTTCTTCTGCTCTCCTACTGTTTTCAAAAGCATTTGTCGAATCTAGTTTATCTGCCTTGAACGTTTCCTTCTCGTGTGTGTGTGTGCGTGCGTACGTGCGTGCGTGCGTGCGATGTTTGCGTGTGTGTGTGTGGGGGGGGGGGGGGGGAGGATGTGTTTGATGACATACATGTTTGAAATTACTTGCAGTTTAATAGAAGAAAGAAGAATACAGATTATAGTTATACTATCTATTCCCTTCCATATGTTGATGCTGCATAATTCAAGTAGAAATTGCAAGAGACTGATAGACCGCATATGGGGTTTTCCGAGTGGCTAGAAACCAATCTGGTCTGTACTGAAATGATTTGAATTCACCTAAAGGTACCGGGTACGGATCGATGCTATCATCAATTAGTTTGCGCTATCGCTTTTTCATAGATCCAGAATACTTAAGGAAGGGATTCTAATGTTCAGGTCCTGTTCGTAAACAAAAAATTGGAATGAAACACAATCTCACCTTAACCTTAGTGGAACTCTGATCTTGGTGTAATCACTGACACTTACCATCAACTGCTGTGTGGCTATCTCCATGGCATGCAACATGTCGCCCTGATATACCGGTTGACTGGGTTTTAAAAACAAAACAAACAAAAAACGTTACTTATTCGTGACAACATCATTGCTTTACTTAAGACTGCTGGAGCATTTAATTAATCTCGCGTCCATAATAAGCCTTATGGTTTCTGTGGACGTTTAGCACCACGTTACTTAGTTAATCTTAAAATTTCCAAATTTCTAACTTGTCAGAAAAGCACTGATCAGTTCTAATAAATATTACGCTCTGCTCATCGCCTACGTTATCGTGGAAAATATTTCACAGCGTTGACAACAACAGCGAAAAATATCAGTATGAAAAGCAACATTATGCTGCTTCCAAACCGCGAATCGCATTCTTTCGCGAGGTTCTTGAACAACACTCAAATGTCGAAACCATTCTCCAGTCAGCCGGTCACCACTCTTGAACGAGTCTCAGGCCAGATTCTAGTTCTGATTGTGCAGACCACTATGGTCTTTTCGAGAGGTAGCGACAGTCCTTTTCGCTGGCTTCCATCGGTCGCCCATGCCTGCGTGAGGAATTCTATGGTTACAAGAGTTCACCAGTGTCTGCTCAGTCTGCTCCCTTCACGGTTGGGCGAGTGGACGAGAGGTGGTTCAGATCCCAAAGGCTCTTTCGGTTCGTTCGCGACGAATACGGTTGCCGTTCGACGGTGTCATATTTTGACAATGACTTCAAGTGTTCCTGCCATTGGGTCGTCGACGTCTGCGTGGTTTTAGTGCGTGTGGCTTCGGTTTTTGTGTGATCGTGATTACACGCGCGCACGCACACACACACACACACACACACACAACACACACACACACACACACACACACACACACACACAGCGTACAGCATGCACACACACACTCTCTCTCTCTCTCTCTCTCTCTCTCTCTCTCTCTCTCTCTCTCTCTCTCTCTCTCTCTCTCTCTCTCTCTCTCTCTCTCTTTATCTCTCGCCCCTCTCTCTCCCCGTCTCCATCTCTCTGTCTCTGTTTCTGTCTGTCTGTCTATCCGTCTGTCTGTCTGTCTGTCTGTCTGTCTGTCTGTCTGTCTGTCTCTCTCTCTCTCTCTCTCTCTCTCTCTCTCTCTCTCTCTCTCTCTCTCTCTCTCTCCCTTCCCCCCTCCCCTCTCTTTCCGTCCCTTCTGTTCCTCGTTCTCACTCCCCTCTCTGTCCCTCATATTTCTTTCCTCCTCGCGCTCCCTTTTCTGTCATCCCTCCCTCTTATAGATGTTAAAGTGAACTCTGTTGAACTGACACAGAAACAAGAACATTCTCCGCAACGCCACCGACAGACCAAGAAGCAGGGACATTCTTTAAAAAGCCTAAGACACAATCAAGGGCATTGTCTCCAACACCTGACACACAAGCAAGGACAACACCAAGGACATTGCCTGCAACACCTCACACAGAAACAAGGAAATTGCCCACAACACCTCACACAGAAACAAGGACATTGCCTACAACACCTCACACAGAAACAAGGACATTGCCTACAACACCTTACACAGAAATAAGGACATTGTGTACAACGCCTCACACAGAAACAAGGATCAAGGGCATTGTCCCCAACACCTCACATATAAGCAAGGACAACACCTCACACAGAAACAAAGTCATTGCGCACAAGACCTCACACAGAAACAAGGTCATTGCCTACAACACCTCACACAGAAACAAGGACATTGCCTACAACACCTTACACAGAAACAATGACACTGTGTACAACGCCTCACACAGAAACAAGGATCAAGGGCATTGTCCCCAACACCCCACATATAAACAAGGACAACACCTCACACAGAAACAAAGTCATTGCGCACAACACCTCACACAGAAACAAGGTCATTGCCTACAACACCTCACACAGAAACAAGGTCATTGCCTACAACACCTCACACAGAAACAAGGTCATTGCCTACAACACCTCACACAGAAACAAAGTCATTGCCTACAACACCTCACACAGAAATAAGGTCAGTGCCTACAACACCTCAGACAGAAACAAGGTCATTGCCTACAACACCTCAGACAGAAACAAGGACATTGCCTACAACACCTCAGACAGAAACAAGGACCTTGTCTCCAACGCCTCACACAGAAGCAAGGACCTTCTCCGCAACACCTCAGACAGCCCTAGAAGCAGGAACATTCTTTGAAACGCCTCCGACACAAGCAAGGACGGCTGAAGGGCCATCAAGGAGCACAAAAGAGGTATTCGGCAGCAGAGCGGGGGCTTTGTTCGGTGATTTGCGTTTGACTGTGCGGTGTTAGACGTTCATTTGCAACGGCGGGACTAATATGGGGGCACTAATGGATCGATCTTTCAGTTGAATTCAGCCTCCTGCTCGTTAAAATGTTGTTAGTGGGCAATTACGCGGGACTGCATACTAAAGGTTTTGTTGGTGCTGAGTCGTTCAATCCGAATATAATTATCAACCCTTTTTTATTATTTGTTTTGACCACACGAGAAGTACCTAGCCTGTTTGTAAACACCGACTATTTGCATGTACTGCATGCCAAGAGCTGTAGTTTTTATGACGGGAACAAGAAGAACCAGAACTTTATTGCTTCATGAACGTGAAGTGGGTTTTCATGCCCATCTGCCCCCCCACGCAACAACGTACCAGTGAATGACTCGATCGCCATTCAGAAATCACAGGGAAAACAACTGTATCAACAGCTTCAAAACCCAGTGACACAATTCTTCCATACATCCCTGATCGAGAAGCGTTACTTTGTAGCTCACCCATACACGTATCCTTGCTTGCACGTAAACCATAGAGGCTAAACTTCCGAAAAGACGGGTTGAAAACTGGATTTCATTTCTTTTTTGTGGTTTCACTTTTGTCTTCTGAAGATCGTTTCGTTTGACCCAACTTATTAAATGTGAATTTCTGTCAGTGACCCGATTACTATGGTGGCTTCTGTTGTCACTCTTGTCTAGCAGAGAACCTTTTGGGACATAACTCACACGGACGACTGCCTGTCTGTGTGTGTGCGTGTGTGTGTGTGTGTGTGTGTGTGTGTGTGTGTGCGCGCGCGCGGTGTGTGCGTGTATGTGCATTTTTTGTGTGTGTGCGTGTGTGCGAGTGTGGTGTGTGTGTGTGCGTGCGTGAGTGCGTGCGTGCGTGCGTGCGTGCGTGCGTGCGTGCGCGCGTGCGTGGTGTGTGGTGGTGTGTGTGTGTGTGTGTGTGTGTGTGTGTGTGTGTGTGTGTGTGTGTGTGTGTGAGTGAGTTTGTATGAATGTGCGTGTTTGTGTGCTGGTGTACATGCGTGCGTGTGTGTGTCTACGTGTGAGTGTAAAAAACAAACAAACAAACAAAACAAAACAACAACAAACAAACAAACAAAACAAGCAAAAAACAAACAAACAAAAACAAAATTGTTGGCTTCCTGTGCTACTTATTAGCACATACTGCAATGAATAACAACTAAAATCATGCTAAAACTAACGCTCGCAACCATGGACCCAAACATTTATTTCCGACACCCCACCAACAAAGCAAGAACAACAAGATTTTTTGATTTTTTTTAATAATAAGATCAAATTAATAATAAATAAATAACGTAAATTATAAAACCATGCAATTCGGTTTTTCTAGAACTCAACAAAAATAGTCCTGTCCAATTCTTCTCCACTTACTAGTGAAATGAAGAAATGAAGACCGACTGACAGATTGGATCGTTGACAGTGGTGCCGGCTGATCCACACACTCTTCTTCTACCTGCTGCTTTCTAGTGGCACCCCCAGGACACGGTCGCACGTGCATCCCGCCAGCTTCTGCGTCTTCTGCTGGTGGTGCTTACCACACTCCAGCGAATGCCATTCACCCACACAGTCTCCACAGTCTTCGCCATTCATTCGCCTGCTTCGTCTCTTCGTGAAGAAGAAAAAAATTGTACCGCCATTCTGTTCAAGAGGACGGGGGGTCATTCAAAGGTTTTCAAAATTCATAGTCAAAGAGGTAATGGTGCCCTTTCTTCGTCTTCTTCAAATCTTCGTCGAGAGGTAATGGTGCTTTTTCTTCGCCTTCTTCAAATCTTCATCGAAAAATAATGGTGCTCGTTCTTCACTTCGTCTCTTTCAAATCTGCACCAAGAGGTAATGGTGTTTGCTTCCTCCTCTTGCCCTGGTCTGTATTGAGACTATATATCCCCAGCAAGGAGACAATGCAGTTCACGGTTGTAGTAGCCATACAGTGATATACAGAGGGCTCGTCGTGGCGCACCTTGGGACGATTACTCGAGCTTTGACGAAGCACAAAAAGAGGTTTCCACTTTGCATGAGGTCTAAGGTGTGTGTGTGTGTGTGTGTGTGTGTGTGTGTGTGTGTGTGTGTGTGTGTGTGTGTGTGTGTGTGTGTGTGTGTGCATCTCTAGCATAGTGTTTAAAAACCCTTGTCGATATCTTTTTTTTTCTTCTATTTTTTGATAAAATTTTGCTTCTCGATGTACATTATGTGTGTATGCTTGTTCAGCGCTTTGAGCCGCAGGGTAGGCGCTTTACAAATTTCCATTATTATTAAGCCACGCCTCCAAATACTTACACCTCACGATCTTTCGACCAGACCCCAAACCTGTTGTGTTTGTTGTATTGTTCTCTTAACTTTATGTGTGTGTTTTTTGTTTTGTTTTTTGTTTTTTGTGTGTGTTTTTACGAGCCCGCCATGACCACAACAAAATTGCCCCTTGTGGGATGATTAAAGTTTTTGAATTTAACTGAATTGAATTTAATTGAATGGCAGCGCTCACGGCCGCATTTTCACAACTTTAAACCGTCGATCTTTTCACCAAACTAGAGCATATATTGACTGAATAACTGCTGTGACTGCATTGTTCATTCCAGTCCTAACAACAGGGCCCGTGGTGCTCTTCGTTTTCGTTCCCCTTTAAGTAGGGTCTAATGGCGGCAGGCTTCCAATCATCTCGTCCCAAGCCGCTTAGGGTCACCCTGACACGAGGATGTCACACTACTCATGTAGCAGCAGTAGCAGCAGCAGCAGCAGCAGCAGTAGTAGTAGTAGTAGTAGTAGTAGTAGTAGGGGGAGGAGGAGTATGATTAATAACCGTTTTGTTGGTTTATGTTGTTTACAAATACTAGTATTTCTTAGCTCTACAGAAGCCCTCAAAGCTTTCCGTTTAAAATGATCAGATCAGGTTTACTAGACAGATTTACAACTGTACATTCCTCTTATTTCGTAACATCACCTACGAAAGACAAACAGGCTGCAAAGTTGTAAGTCCGGTCTGACATCATTTCAGTTTTGAAGCACGGTCGGCTAAAAATGATCCATGACGATACTGACTTCGTTTATAAGCGCGAGCACGCGCGCGCGCGCGCGCGCACACACACACACACACACACACACACACACACACACACACACACACACACACACACAACACACACCACACACACACACACACACACACACACACACACACACACACACACACACACACACACCCACACACACACACACAACACACACCACACCACACACACACACACACACACACACACACACACACACACCCACAACACACATAACACACCATGCACTACACACGAACACATCCACACCAGCACACATGCCACACCTACAACAACACACACACGCACACAAACACGTTGTGTCCCCCCCCCACACCCCACCCCCTAAAAAACAACCACAACATATATCACCCTGTGTCCCTCCCCCCCACCACCCACCACCTCCAATAACAAAAACAACAGCAGACAAACAACAATCAAAAACAACAACGTGACAGATGCAATATTTACATTGCAACAATAGACTGGATGTATATACTCCATGCTTTCACGGTGGAAACTCCGGCCATAAACTGTGAGCACCGTGCCATAAACTTTATGACATGCACCCTGAAAGTCACATTAAATCAACCAGCTACTCAATCGATCAATTAATCAGTCGATAATGATCAGTGCACGTGCTCCTTTGCACGGAAAATTTCCGTGGCCAGCAAATTGATTAACAGACAGACAGACCAACAGAGCGACACTCCAGACAGACAGTGAATGAATCAATCAAGATAATTATCGCTTTCAAAATTTGACAAGTTTAATTGCCAGCATGTGCCCACGAAACTGTGGCAAATGTACCTTCTGTGATAATATCAACAAACTCGCTGAACACAAGCATTAGATTCTGGCTTGTGAGTCATTCTCTAGAGAACATACAAGAATACCTCCTCGGATAAAAAACAACTGATATCACATTTCGGAAAGACAAAAGGAAAACTAGTAAGGAGTAGTAGTAGCAGTGGTTGTGGTAGCTGTGAGATCTCTGACAGTGATATTAAAATCAGAATGTCTATTCAAGCCAGACTGACAAAGGCCAAAACTGAAAACAGTGGGTACAGCCGAGACTGCGTCGAAGGCTATCATGGCCCATCTGTCTCCGAAACTACCAGTTCCTTCGCCAGTTCGCTCAAACCTCGGCAGATGGCGACAACTACATTTCAATCTAATTATACCTGCCGACTCCCTCGGCTCGCCTCAAGAGGTTTGCTTTACCTTCCCCCCTAAACGGCCCACGCGTCGGCCCGGCCTCACGTCTTGTACTTTTAATTGTTCAGAGAATAACAAGTCGAAGTTTTTGTCCACCCGCCTTCTGCAGCAAGTGCACGGTTCAAGTCCTGGAGGGTCGCGTGGATGGTAAGTCCTTCCGGCTGGTCCTCTGACCCTCATCGCCCGCCCACCTCCTGTAGTAAAGTATCCCTTCAAGGAACTGAATGGCCAAGTACTTTTCCTCCTTTTTTCTCTTTCGGTTTTCCTCCGCGGTTGCCTTTCTGATGTCCTATTGTGGAGGGTCCAATAGGCAGGATAAGTGTTTGTAAGGGAAAATATATCATTGACTGGCCGGGGCTTGGTACACGGGCGGGTGTTTATCCGCTCAGCACCCGCCCCCGCTTCCAAAGCTCTTCACATCAAGTCCGGGTCATGCCCGCGCCGGATTAACGAAGAGAAAGAAAACAAGCACGTGCGCGAGAGCGGGAAAGGAGAGAAATTTCGCGGATAAGGGACGTCACTGAGATCGTCTCCTTTTCGCTGCAGTCCTGCATGGTAAGTCTCTCTCTCTCTCTCTCTTGCATGGGAAGTCTCTGTCTGTCTGTCTGTCTGTCTGTCTGTCTCTCTCCTATAATAAAGTTCAGCCGTTCTCCCTCTCTCTCTCTCTCTCTCTCCCCCCCCCATAATTCTGTCGCCTTCTCTCTCTTCTCTCTTCTATAATAAAGTTCAGCCTTCTCTCTCTCTCTCTCTCTCTCTCTCCCCTCTCTCTCTCACCCTCTCTCTCCTTCTCTCGTCTCTCTCTCTCCACCTCGCTCTTCCTTGCTCTCCCTGCCCACTTTTCTTTCAGCTAAGCTGGTCAAACTTTCTGGATTAGCAAAGCGTCCTGTTTCACAAAATGTTAAAAGGCGTTTCCAAGAACCAGGGGTGTTCTGAATAGTATCAACAACTAAACCAGGCGTGCTAAAAAAAAAAAAAAAAAGGGGGGGGGGGGGAGAAAGGAAAAACGCTTGCCAGATGGACAATAAAATTTAATAAACATAATTTGATTGATTTTTGGACGGGGTTGAAAAGGCGAGCCCGGAAGGGGGGGTGTCGTCTTTATTGTCCCACCACTCACTTTTCTCTCGTTTGGCTTATCTCCAGATTAATGGCCTATAACCAGCTCGTGAGTAGCACGTGACCGCACGCGCTCGTCGACTCATGTCTCGCGCCAGAAGAGCTTGGCCAGGCTTGTCCCCGTCCCACCCACGCACGTGCACCGCAAAGAAATTAGTACACAGGAAAACATAACTCGCTATGATAGATTACCCATTTACTTCCCTTTGACAAGGGTGGTTTTGTTTTGATTTCAGGCGCCGTTTAATGGATGCTGGCATAAATTTACAAGCTGTAAAATTGCGGAGCGTCGGCGGGTGTTGCTGAAGCGTGCCAGAGACACCAACATATTCTGTTCAAACAAGCGAGTATCCTCTTCTCTCAACAAAAAGTGGCTCGATGTACTGATACTATAGCAGCGCGGAAGCGTGGGAAAGGTCGAGATCGTGGGATCATCTGTCCGGTGTTCACGTGCACGTCTGTCCTATTATTATTATGCCTTGTCACAGAGCATTTCCAAGAATGGGCTTTGGGTCCTACTGAAATAACAGATTCCTGTTTTCATTCGCTGATGACAATAGTAGCCTATTTTACGATTTCGAAAAAAAAAAAGAGAAGAAAAAAAATCTGACTCCACTAGCGGTTGATTATGCATTAGATATTACACGTCCGCGTGTTGACCAGCACGACTATCATACTTTGTTAGCTGTTGCTGTTTGGAAACATTTAAATTCACTGACTTTGTGTCACGTTAGGCGTTGACACTTTTAAGTCAGTAGAGTAGCGTGTGTTCGGGCCCACGTCTTCGTGTCCGCCTCGTATGCTGGCCCTCCAAATACGTGCAAGATTTTCGTGACAAGCATAGTTCAGGAGCTGTGTGAAAGTCGAGGTGGCCGTCCTGGGCTGTCCGTCCTAACGAGCCTTATGGTTTCCGTGGACGTAAAGCAATATTGAACCATGCTTCGGCATTGGTCTCAGCTTGTCCCTAATATGTCAGCCAACATCCGAGGACATTAAGCAACACAAACGTGACAAGCTAAAGACTAAAACTCTTAATAAAATAAAATAATAAAATAAATTACATATGCTTAGATCTGTTGGGGATGTACCTCTGGTGGATTTTATGTACCTTGTATTTACTCGCATGCCAGGTGGGATTTGCTTTAGGCGACTCAGGTATTTGTTGTGTTTCAGTGACGTCTTTCGAGCTCTAATAAACTTTCTTGTCTGTTGGTTCTTTCCAATATTTAAAAAAAAAAAAAAAGAAGAAGAAGAAGAAAAAGAAAGAAAGAAACAAACAAACAAAGAAACAAAGAAAGAAAGAAAAAGAAGAAGAGAGAGGGAGAGACAGAGAGACAGAGAGAGAAAGGGGGGCGGGGGGACATAAATCTGTAAACACGAAAGGTTAAAAAGGAAGTTCTGAAATCAGATCAAAACACACAAAAGGGTTTAAAAAAAAGAAAAAAAGAAAGAAAGAAAGATCTAGCCACGTAGGCACTTTTCATTCATCATTGTCAGTGTATTATCTTTTTGTTGCTTCAAAAAGGTACTTCCACTGACAATTTGCGGATATTTTGTTTTCCGAATGTTCAGTTCGAGATGACCCTGTACAGTTGACAAAAACTGAGATTTAGAGAACATATTTAATTAGACATAAATGTCCTATTCCTATGTCCTGTTTATAAGAATTATTTATTATTATTATTATTATTATTATTATTATTATTATTATTCCCAGAAAAATCATGCAGTATGTTCTCTCGTGGTCATATTTTGCATAATTATATTTAAAAAATCATTCGTTTGTGTTTTTTTATTTTTCTTCTTATTCTCGGAGCATTATTGGAGATTTTTGTGCATTTATTTTTCACGTTTGTGGTCTGTCCAGTGGACTTCACGTTGTTTCAACATGGATTTAATCACCGTGCACCCAGAAACTGAGAGCAAACAGCTGCAATGATTCCGTATGCATGGACAATCTGGGCTGTCAGAGGAAGAGAGGGGGAGGGAGGAGGTGGGGTTAGGGGTGGTGCGGTGTGGGGAAGGGAGGTGGCGGGGGCGTTCAGCTCATGGCGGATCAAGTCAGGTCTCCGCACGTCCCGGGCTACGATGACAGCCAGTCCTTCTCGGGTTACCCACCTGCGACAGGTAAATTCCCCGCCTGGAGATTGCCACGTCAGCCTCTGTCACTTTTTCTCCTTCACCCCCACCGCCGGGATCCTCCGCTCGCGACACTGTCAGCACCGTGCCGCTCGTGCTCCGCGCGTGCCACACGGAGTACGTGCGCGCTCAGCAGGAAGTTCCGACCGCATGGCTGACGACACGCGTGGAGTCCCACCGAAAGTCGGTTTGTGACTGTCGGGCACAAAGCACGTCAACTGGTTGGAAAATTGGTACTTGTCTTAGCACGTGAAGCACTGTAGGTCTCCCGTCGGGAAGAATTAGAGACGAGGGCCAATCAAGCTGAAAGCAGGCAAATATATTAGGGCAATGTTTTGTTCAGAGTTTGACTGTGCACACTTCGACAGGTTTGAGTCGCTATTGACTTGTCATGAATTATGCTGTCGGTTTAGGCCACTGACTAGATGGACGGTCAATCTTGGCAGGGGAGTTTGTCAGGAAATGCATCGGTGATTCGTTTCTGCCAAGTGCCATCCTAGTGGATGATAGACATGCTTAGGATCCTGCCATGGATCGCTTTCAATTTGCTGCCTGAGCCTTCCTTGCGTCAATGAAAGTAGAGATTTGTTTATGCCACTGACGAATGTTCTGACTGAGGATTAAATACCAGAGATCGGTCAGACATTGATCAGGGTATAATCTACTTTGTGTTAACTATCACACGCTGTCTCGTACGTTTCTCTTAGATCATACTTTTGTCATCGCCATCAAACTTGTCACCATAGCCATGAAAATCTAAGAGGAATCCACCCACCCAACAATCTTTCCACTAACGCACCCATCAACATAACAAAGAAGTGGGGAAGTTAACTATGTAAAAGACAAACAAATGGTATTTTGCATAAGCAACTGATATTTTGCCGAGTTGAATATTTCCCTCTTGGCCAAAATGCACGTTGTCACGGTACGTGGTGTTCTAGGATTTGCCGAAAGCGCGGATGATTAATGAAAGGCCAATAGCCGATGTGATGTTGTTGATGGCTTCCCACTTTGTCGAATGTTGTCATTCGATGTCTAATAGTTTCTGTCCCGACCCGGGCCCAGCTCTGTGCTTTGTCTTCGAGTCTGGCTGGGGTTTCACACTGACCGTCTTGTCGGTGGGATGAGGACGAAAACCATGTGGGACCCTTCCACCATTTGTCGCCCACGTAAACGATCCTGTGGCAGTTGAAAATCGAAGAGTAGCGAATTTTCCAGGCTGCCTTGGCAAAGTTGTATACATAGATATTATTGCATTACAACAGGTAAACACCACCACAACGTGACTCAAAGATTGTATTGGGCCCCCTTTCGCACCCCTTTGTGTACAACGGTTGGGGTGGGGGTGGGGATGGGGGTGGGGGGTGGGGGTGCTAACAGGGACCCCAATACAATCCTGCCACAAAAATAGTCATAATTAATAATTACTACTACTACTACAGCTGCTGCTGCTGCTGCATAAGAGGCGCATGCAACACTTATATTATCTTCTGTACATGTACAGCAGGCAGTACCTTTCTTGGCAGCGCAGACGTGCAGTCCTTCAGTGGCTACCAGCCCGCTTTGGTCTTCCAGAAAATGAAAAAGCGGACGAGCTCGCCAAACTTGGAGCCAACGGAAGACAACTGTGTCTCCTTCCAAGGAAAGAAGACCCTCGTCAGAACAGCCCTTGGGCAACGCACTGAGATGGATGACTTCCCCTTCCTCGAACGGTGGCAGCAGGTTGTGGTCATGATCGAGACTACCGACTCAACGCTTAAGCCTGTTCTTAACTGGGCGAACTGTTGGTTCGCCGAACATACTTCGGACAGTTCGACGAAATATAATTCGTTTCTTAATCAACTTTTAGTACGCCGAATATGGTTCGGGCAGTTCGACAAACTATACTTCGTTTCTTAACTGGCTTATAATGAGATGCAAGCTTCGGGCCGAACTTGCGGCAGAGGCGTAGCAGACGGCATGATCCAAAATGTAGGCTAAAGTCAAGTCAGTATATTTCAATATACTTTAATCATCCCTCACAGGGTAATTCAACTAACTACTGTCAGTACCTACTATATCATTCTGGGTCCCAGAGACAAGGCTGCGCCTCCCACAAGTCAACAAATAGGTCAGTTCCCTCCGAAACGAGTGAAGTATCGACACCGTCATCCATTTTTATTTTTATTTCTTCCTCATCCACAGGAGAGCTCTCTTTGCTCCCAACCAATCAGAGGCAAGGTTCGCCGAATTGGACGAATATTCCCAGAACATGTTGAGCGAGACGTTTTGTATCCCGAACATAGCTTCGTCGCAGTTCGACGAAAAATCCCGAACTAGGTTCGCGAAGCTCAATTAAGAAAGGGCTTTACATGTACAGGAAAATAAATCTGGCACCATCACCAACCTGCAACTGTGGTCTTGAAGACCAGACGGCTGAGCATATACTGCAGAGATGCCTACTTTTGGAAACGTCATGACAACATGTGTGGCCAACAGCAGTTTGGCTACACATCAAATTCAACTCTACGGCAGCAAGGAGGAACTGGAGAAGATGGCCACACTCATCTTGCAGACAGGACTCTCACTGTAACGACGATCGAGATCATTTCTGAGTCAATCAAACAACTGTTTCTAGGCCAACAACACATTGACTGGTTCTTTTTTTCTTCCTTCTATTTTTGTTTGTTGGTTCGCTTTTTTGTTTGTTTGTTTGTTTGCTTGTTCTTACTTAGGGTATTTTCTCTCAACGTCCTGAGGTGACCCTGTGCGGCTGAAAGGACGTTGACATCAAGGAACTGTCTTCTTTTCTTCTTTTTGGCTAGCAGTCATTCTTGTTTCAGATTCTTCTTTTTTGCTTTGTGTGCTTGATAACGCCTTTGTGCCTTTTTCTGTTGCCCGCAGTCAGTACATTTGGCCTCAGCCTGCTGTGCGTACTTTGCCTGTTGTAAAGCTAGAGAGGAATTCCGGTAATTACTGCTGTACACACAGTACGTTGCTGCTTTCTTCAGAACGCCGTTGTAAAACTGAAAAGGGACCCTCATAATTGCGTGCATACATACAAGGGGCTGGGGCTGTTCGCCCTGCTTTCTCTCTGAGCTGGCCACGACACCGACAGACGCGGCGCGGAGGGCAGGAGGGTGTAAGCCGTGTGCAAGATGCTGATTGTTACAGGGCCATCATTATCGTGTTGGAAACGCGTGTAACGGAACCAGAAAATTGCAGCTAAGTGCCGAATCCCTAATCACCGCCACTGTCAAGCTAAGGAAACACGAGAGGAGACCTCTGTCCTTAACAATCTTCCGCCCCAGTCGCTTGAGGTTGGAAGAGGCCGAGTCTGAAAACCATCGGCGGAAACTTCCACCATCCCCGAGACCGGATATCGGTTTCTGCATGCACGGACCCCACAGGACACATCGGCGTCAAGTATTTCGCAGAGAAACGATGACACCCGTTTTTGTTTGGGTGCGTGGCCTATGACACCCGTCGCAGTCTCTAGGCTTTGGGACAAGAGTGGGCTGGGTGACGCAGGGACGTATTTAGACACAACACCGGGGGCAGAGTTGATGCACACGCGTCCACGTTCCCCTGAAGGCGTCATCGCGGCTGACGCGTCGTCGCCTTTATTACGTCAGAGCGATCTGTTAGAGGGAGAGAATGATCGGCGCAGTGGTAGGCTCGATAATTCTGCTGCCAGCCACAAAGAACGTCGCAGCTAGAGCTTCTCGTGGGACGACAGTTTGGATGTCTGTAATTTGTGGTTTTGCAACGCATGTGCTAACTTTGTAATTTCGGTTTCGTCATCACCGCAGCGGTGGGATATCACCCATTATGTGTCTCAGTGTCAGCTGATTTGAATAATTTGATGAATGCACGATCAGTTAGCGAGGGTTGTGGTTTCAAAAAGTTGAAATGTTCGCAAAGTGTATGGGTGTACTTGTATTTTGTTTGCATTTCAAGATTTAATGTTAGTATTAATCCCTACATTAGCAGTGATACTATTGACAATGACGATAATGACGAAGATGATGATGATTATAATGATAACGGCGACGATGATAATCATGAGCAGTAGCTACGGTGGCATCAGAAGCAGCAAAGGAAGTGTGTATTTAGCATGCAGTGCAGTTGTAATTATTTATTTGGTGGTCTTCATCTCGTATCTTAACTGAGCGCGATAGACACGCGAAAATATTTGATCTCTTTTTTCTAAACGTTTAGCCAACATGTTTCTGGACTGTTACATTTAACTTTCCGTCACCATGGGTGTGGTCGCGAAAATATTTTACCTCTTTTTCTAAACGTTTAGCCAACATGTTTCTGGATTGTTACGTTTAACTTTCCGTCACCATGGGTGTGGTTTAAAAGCGCACTGAGTCTGTGTTGTTTAAGAGCAGCGCTCTGCATATATTGTAGTAGCGGTAGGGGTAGTGGTAGAAGTAGAGGTAGTGAAAAGCAGTAGTAGCAATAGCGGTAAGGGGTAGTAGTAGAGGTAATGAAAAATAGGGGTAGCAGTGGTGGTACTAGTAGAGGTAATGAAAAGCAGTAGTAGTAGTAGTGGTACTAGTAGAGGTAGTTAAAAGCAGTAGTAGCAGTAGTGGTACTAGTAGAGGTAGTGAAAAGCAGCAGTAGCGGTAGTGGTAATAGTAGAGGTAGTGAAAAGCAGTAGTATTAGCAGTAGTACTAGTAGAGGTGATGAAAAGCAATAGTAGCAGTCGCGGTAGGGGTAGTAGCAGAGGTAATGGAAAGCAGCAGTAGCAGTTGCAGTAGTTGTAGAGCTAGTGAAAAGCAATAGTAGCAGTAGTGGTAGGGGTAATAGGAGTACACACCACACACACACACACACACACACACACACACACACACACACACGCACGCACGCACGCACACACACACACACACACACACACACACACCCAGCCCCAAACCCCCTCCCTCTTCACCCCTCACCGGCCGCGCTGCTTGAAACTCCTGGGTGGTTTCGACACTGAGGGCACACACACCGAAAACAAACCTCTGATTTATCTCTGCATTAAAAAGTAGAGGGTTACCTCTGGTGGAGTTCATGTATCTTGCAATTACTCGCATGCCAGGTGAGAGTTACCGTAGGCGATTCAGGTCTTTGTTGTCGTGTTTGTGTGACGTTTTTCGAGCGCTAGTTAACTCCTTTGTTTAGTGATTTATTTCTGCAGTGTGCGTTTTTGTGTGTGTTTTTATTTTTTATTGCATTGGACATTTTGCCGACCTCATCACCCGAGACAGGACCGCAAGTCTTCCTCATCAGCACACTTGCCTTGATTTCCACCAGCATTTGTCTGCCGCTTTGTTCGGCATGTCCCGCTTGAATTCATCTCTGCACCCTTCTATCCGTAAACATTTTGCTTTACGTCTGCTTCCTTCCTTCAGGTGTTGCTTAATGTCCTCGGACGTCGGTTGACATATTAGGGACACGCTGAGACCAGTGCGTGAGCACGGTTCAGTATTGCTTTACGTCCACGGAAACCATGAGGCTCTTTAGGACGGACAGCCCAGGACGGCCACCCCGACTCTCACACAGCTCCTGAACTATGATATTTTTTACGTCCACAGAAGCAAGGAAGCTTATTAGGGACAGGGATGGAGGGTGGGGGTGGGGGGGGGGGGCGAGAGAGTGAAGGCTCGACCGCGCGCACCGACACGAAAGACCGAGGATGCCGTGGACCGCCGCCAGAACAATGGAAGTGTTAAGGCGGTGTCCCCTCGCCATTGCGCAGCAACTAGTGTACTTCGCAATTGCTGTTTCTGTCCAGGTAGGTAGGTAGTGTTGCTTAATGTCCTCAGATGTCATTTGACATATTAGGGACAAGCTGAGACCAATGCCGAAGCATGGTTCAATATAGCTTTACGTCCACGGAAACCAGAAGGCTCGTTAGGACGGACAGCCCAGGACGGACACCTCGACTCTCACACAGCTCCTGAACTATGAAGTTGTTTCTGTCCCGCCCCGAACTTACTTTTGTATGTTAAGCTCATGCAGGCATAATGAGACATTCACAATGTCACCGGCGACAGCGAGTCTCACGGCGTCTCTGTGTCATTTGGGGAACTTACAGACAAAATAATAACCAGCAGTCGTTCATTCATAAGCTGTATTGTAAACGCGGCTAAATATTTAGAGGGCCCTCTCCCGAAGGAAAAAAGAAAAAAGAAGGAGTGGAGGGAGTGCTGCTCGTCAGAAAAATCAATGAAGAAGCTACGCGCAAAACTGAAAGGAACAAGAAAAAGACGCCGGCTATTAATAGAATCCCGGCTAAGCGCCCGTGACAACAGAGATACCGTTATCACGGGCAGTAACTCTGGAGAGAGAGCGTTTCGTGAATGAAGAGTGCTTTTCTTCTTCTTCTTCTTTACGCAACCGGCGTAAGACAGCTGCATTCTAATAGCTGGTGTGTGCGGCTCTTCAAACTACGAGTAAGGCTCTTTCTGGCGCTGTCTCCGTTCCATGGTACTCGAGCGTTATTATGGGTAATTTAATACGATAAAAGATAAACCGAGATGCCCAAGAGACCTAATTGAAGAAGCATGTCGAAATCGTCTGGTTGTATCGCCGAAGCGTTTAATTTAGAAGTGGCATCTCCGGCTTCAGACGACTTAATAATACAGCAGTCTTATTCAGCTATAAGCTTTTGCGTGCAGACAATAGCCTGTGACTGATATACCGTAATTATCAGGTGATGCTCCATAATTACACCAGGCTCAGTTTCTTTGTGTTTACATAATTATTTAGACCAACCCTACCAGCAAAGATGCAATCAGAGTGATTGGAGGCCTATTCAGACTGTTAAAAACCGATAAAGGTAGTTGAAGGTTACGTACTTTTTGTGATCCACAGTAGCATCTGTGCCACAGATGAGTACTGTTATACCAAACGGATTTGATTGTAGCTGGTGCATCGGAAGAGTAAAAAGAATTAGAATTAGAATTCAGGATTATTGTTGATTGTTTGGGGCAAAGAGATAAGCAGTTAATGTGGAAACTGTTCATTCAGTCAGTGTTTGAAAACAAAGCGAACTCAAAGTGTGGACGAACTCCTGCGCAGACAGAGAGAGATATAGAGAGGGAGATATAGAAGGGGAGAGAGAGTGCTTGCCTGTGTGTGCGGGTCTGTGTGTGTGTATGTGTGCGGCACGCGCGCGCGTGTGTGTGTTTGTGTGTGTGTGTGTGCGTGCGTGTGTGTGACAGACAGAGATGTGGGGGGGGGGGGGGGGGAAGGAAGAGGGGGAGACAAGAGATATAGAAGGAGAGAGAGAGTGCTTGCCTGTATGTGCGAGTGTGTGTGTGTGGGGGGGGGTGCGTAGTGCTGGGGGGGGGAGGGGGGAGGGGGGGGGGGGGGGGGGGAGGGGAGGGTGCGTGGGGGGGGGGGAGTGTATGTGTGTGCGTGTGTACAAAATAGCCTGGTGCCACAGGCTGATCCGCACCAATAAGGTAATCCCCAAATGAAGGATTAAATGATTTTTTTGTTGTTGATTTTTTTAACTGTCCTCAGTTTCTAAACGTGCAAAATAGTACAGACATCCGTATCAGTCTCAAAAACAGAAACACAACAAAAACAAACAAACGTTTGTGTACCTTGTCTTTACTCGCGTATCATGTGAGAGGTACCGTGGATGACCCAGGTTTCTGTTGCTGTGTTTGGACCACGTCTTTCGAGCACTGATTAAAACTTCCTTTGTCGATAGAACAACAAAGCAAAGAAACAAACGAGAACAACGATAACACACACACACGCACACGCACACACACGTTCGCACACATACACGCACACGCACGCACGCACGCACGCACACGCACACACACACACACACGCACGCACACATACACACACACATACACACACACACACACACGCACGCATTCACGCATACACACACACACACACACACACACACACACACACACAACACACACACACACACACTCTCTCTCTCTCTCTCTCTCTCTCTCTCTCTCTCTCTCTCTCTCTCTCTCTCTCTCTCTCTCTCTCCACACACACACACACACACACACCTCTCTCTCTCTCTCTCTCTCTCTCTCTCTCCTACACCACACCACACCACACACCACACACACACACACACACACACACACACACACACACACACACACTCTCTCTCTCTCTCTCTCTCTCTCTCACACACACACACACACACACACACACACACACACACACACACACACACACACACACACACACACCACACACACACACACACACACACACACACACACACACACACACACACACACACACATAACAAAAAGACCCAACAACTAGACATGCTTCCTGCAGGTGGCAAGGAAGCTCTTTGTCTTCCTACGATAAACGATGGCTCACGCTAGCGTCCCACTGTTAGCAGTCCTACACCCACAATGCCTCCATGCAACCTGACACTGCTTTTCACCCCACGCGAGTCTCTCCCTGTATATCAATACGCAAAGCAGATAAAGTTACCCCACTGTGAATCGTGGTCATAGGCCTGGCTTTTCGTCGTCTTCGTCTTCTTTTACCCAACACTGGGCCGAGCTCACAGAGCGAAGCGTTGATGGCCCAATGAAATTTATGCGCACATGCACGGCAGCTGTGGTCCTTTCCTTTAAAGACACAGCAACGGATCCGAGGGATCGGGACGATCCTTTAAAAAGGTTTAAAACTATCTATACACAATCTGGTGGGCTGGCTATACAGCAGGCGATGGCGGGTGACACTGGGCATCAGTGCCACTGCCAAGGCCGTCCGTGAATGCCTCGGATGGAGGGGTTCTGGTGTGCCAGGTAGGTAGGTAGTGTTGCTTAATGTCCTCGGATGTCGGTTGACATATCAGGGACAAGCTGAGACCAGTGCAGAAGCATGGTTCAATATAGCTTTACGTCCACGGAAACCAGAAGGCTCGTTAGGACGGACAGCCCAGGACGGCCACCTCGACTCTCACACAGCTCCTGAACTATGCTGGTGTGCCATCGTGGAAGCTGTTTTTTTGAAGAGAACATGCAGTCATGCGTACTCACAACAGCGGTGTAACTTGTCGGCCGTATCGGCTCATCGTATCTGGGAACGATAAATGAATGAATGAATGGAAATTTATATATAGCGCATAAAAAAAACTTCCACACAAAACCTTGCGTGTTCACTGTCCGGAGTGGTAGGCTCTGAGTTGAAGTTTATTTGTTCGTGTTCTTTTCGTTCTTCGCCAGGCTTTATGGTCTTGGTTTAAGCAGCTACTTCCGTAAAGCTGTAAAAGTTAATCGGACGTGCTTAAATCTAAGCAACTATGCCATAGATTATATATGATAAGCGCAAAATAAAAAAGCGACGAAAGAAACATTCGGCCTTCGGTTAATTTAGAAATAATGAATGCATCGTCATCTTTAAAAAAACTTATTTTCTCTGTCTGTCTGTCTGTCTGTCTGTCTGTCTGTCTGCCTCTCTCTCTCTCTCTCTCTCTCTCTCTCTCTCTCTCTCTCTCTCTCTCTCTCTCTCTCTTTCGCTCGCTCGCTTGCTTGCTCGCTCGCTCGCTCTCTCTTCTCTCTCTTTATTCTCTTCTTTTTAATAATGTTGATGTTCTACCCCTCCTCCTCCTCCTCCTCTTCTTCCTCTTCTTCTTTTCCTCCTCCTCCTGCACTTTTCTTCCTGCACCTCCTCCACCATCCCACCTCCTCCATCACCCCACCTCATCCTCCCCCTTCTTCTCTTCTACCTCCACCACCTCCCCCACCATCTCCTCCGCCTCTACCTCCTCCACCTCCTCCTCCTCCAGCTCCTCCATCTCCTCCTTCGCCTTCTACTACGCCTTCTTCTTCTCCTCCTCCACGATTATCGTCTTTGTCGTTGTCACGGTCATCGCGGTCTGTTTCAGTTACAGTGAGTCATATGTTGTGAGTGATATGTTGTGAGTGATATGTTGTGAGTGATACGCTGTGAGTGATATGTTGTGAGTGATACGCTGTGAGTGATATGTTGTGAGTGATACGCTGTGAGTGATACGTTGTGAGTGATATGTTGTGAGTGATATGCTGTGAGTGATATGTTGTCAGTGATATGTTATCAGTGATATGCTGTGAGTGATATGTTGACATTGACTGAGTGTCAGTCTTTGTTCAAGAGGCTCCACTGAATACTTTATGTCAGTATAATTCGATATGAGCCAAACACATTCTTCCCTTCTCAACCTACTCAAGCACTTCTCCACACCGGGAGGGAGAATGTCATTATGAACATTCAGCTTCAGTATTCTCGATCTAACACACAAACATTTAATCCGTAGGGTGTAAAACCTTTGTTCTGGAGACGGGAGGGTAGAAAGAAAGGGGTGGGTGAGTGGGGAGAAGGGGTGGGTAAGGGGAGAAGGGGAAACTGGCGGGAGGGGATGTGGGGTGGGGGGTAGAGAAGGGTTTTTATGCACGACGATACCGGAGAGTCTTCTAACGTAAAAGCAATTGTTCTCCTCACATTCACCGTTAAGTTTAAAAATCTGTTCCATGTTTTTCATAATAATATAAAGAACTGTTCATACAGTGCGAACCTCTAACATAAAAAGAGAACTCAGCGCGCTGTCCCCAACTCAGGTATAATCTACATCCACGTTGAGACAACAATAACTGCAGGCAATTCAAATCACAAGAAGCTAAACAGGCAAGACCTACGTTACACACACACACACACACACACACACACACACACACACACACACACACACACACACACACACACACCACACACACGCAGAATAGCAATCAACCTAAATTATTTAAGAACAAGTTTGCGGTATTAGGTCCTTCGTTTATCTGCAGATGGTTTTGGCAAAGCAACGAATGCGGAGAAAGTTGCTTCCTGTGCAGAATGTAGTACAGAAGCGCTGGGAAAACTGGTTGTAAGACGAAGAAACTGAACTGAATGAACACTTGTGAGGTTTGCAAGAGGCTGGAAAATGGCATGCATTTATATATCCGGGCATTAAAACATTTAACACCAGAAACCATTAAAGCATTTAACGTCAAACTCCGCGAGAGAGCTGATACAGCTATTGCGTTGCATTAGATATTAGGAAGCGGTAGGCACAGATTCACAAGACCTTATGTTTCCCATTCAGCCTTACGTACCACGATCCGCTAAATTAGCTAGACTCACATAACCGCTCCGGACATTCCCACGGCTTTTTGCAGTATGCTAATACCATTGTGTCAGGGAGCAAACAAATCTGCTCCCAACAGGAATACATTTTACTGACTAATCGATTGATTTTCATGTTCAGGTGCGTCATATCCTTTCCCGGGGCTAGCTAACACGTGTATGTGTGTGGGTTGAGGGGTGGGGGTGTCTCTTTTCCACCATTGCAGCTAAAAGCGAAAGCAAACCTGCCAAACGCAAACGGAACACAATGGAATCTAAGGACAGGGTTGTAAGATCAGGCAGGTTTACTGTCCGCAAAATGGCTATGAATAAGAAACGAGAAGCGAAGAATGATTGAAAAGTTTGTAAGGAAACGAAGCCATCAACGGAGACGACGGGAGACGAGAGAGAGAGAGAGAGGGAGAGAGAGAGAGAGAGGAGAGAGAGAGAGAGAGAGAGAGAGAGAGAGAGAGAGAGAGAGAGAGAGAGAGATGTAAAAAAGAAGAAAAAGAAGCGTGGGTGTGTGTGTGTATCGGGGTAGCGGCAGAAGGGGTGTGTCACACAAGGCAGGCAAAAAGCTTACCGTGGGCTGTTGGCTCTCCTCGGTCTTGCCTCCTTTGTTGGCACGCCTTGCGCATGCGTCACCCCCGGCCCGAAGCGGCAACTTCAAAATGGAGTTGTAAACTTTCGCCCCAGACAACGCCCACTTTTTCCTAGCTTCTACTTTGCCGTCTTCGGGCTCCTTTTCTGGGGCTCCCACCAAACGTTTCCGCCAGGGAGCACCACAAGCACGGTCCCTGGTCATGTTTGCAACACACTTGGTCGTGTTTTGTTGACTTTGTAGCGAGGAAGGCGGCGTTTAGCGAGTGCATCTGGAGCGAGCGGGCGGCGGACCTTCCTCGCTTGCAAAGAGTCTGCAGCAGCAACAGCCATCGACAGGGTTTCAAGAGTCGGTTCCAGCTGGTCCTTTTGGCCGTTCGCATGGCTACTGATAGACACTCGTTTTTCATGTCTATCAAATTCTCTACTTAATTGCCGGTACTTAAGAGTCACAAACCGTTCATTTGGCGTCCGACGGGTGCAAGGCAGCTTCACCTGTCCTTGGATCTTGTGCCTCATTGTTCCGTAGTCACGTGCCCGTCTACAAAATTACTACACCGGGATAATTTGGCCCACGTTTTCCGCCAGCCGGCCACAATCAGCTTATTTACAATTCATGTAGGAAAGGTTTGTGATAAAAATCACCCCCCTAGTTGAGGGAGCTGGTAGCGGGATCACGTGTCCCTGGCTGCCACGCCAGCTTTCTGACACAGCCACCCTGTTTCTTGCATCCCATCGACATGTGAGCGACTTCAAACACCCCACCCCACCCTACCCCCCCACACACACCCACCCTTAACTCACTTTCTCAAAGAGCGCCTGTTCTTTCTTCTTCTTCTTCTTGGTTTTTCTCCTCTTTTTTTTCTTCTTCTCTTTTTCTTTCTTCTTTCTCTCTCGTGTGCCCCACCCCTTTCCTGGCAGAGGGTGATTTTGGAGTGTTCCCCGCTGGTCTAAGCTATTTGTTTTCTTAAAATTTCACTCCCTGCATCTGCCCTAGCGGTTTCTCGAATGGCACCCCTTGCATCTTTTTGCGTCTCTGCCCCCCCCCCCCCCCCCATCTCTCTCCACACCCCCACACCCCCACACCCACCCACCCCCTCGATCTGGGAGAAGGACAAAGAGGTTTTTGAGGCAAACCAGGGCAAATCTGCCTAGCTGGGGCTTGCCAGACCGTCGTCTGCTCCTCCGAGTCCCTTTGAGGAAGTATGCGTGAACGTGCAGACAAAGTACGGGGCTAAAATATCTCCTGCCCCCTTCCCCCCCTCCCTCCCCAACAAAGTAGCAATATTGGCCTCCAAGTTGCTTGCTGGCCAAGTTTGACTTTCATTAGCACCATATGCCCAACCTTGACAAGCCCCTCTCTCTTTGCCTGCACAACGTAATTAAAATTAAGTGTGCTTCGGTGGAGTTATAAGGAGAAAAGCTCACCAGTAAAAAGGAGAACTAACGGGAGAAGGAGAAGAATGGAGGTTTGGAAAGAAAACAAGCCACCAGCACACCTCAAAAAGCTCGTGCAGTTTCACTGAGAGAGAGAGAGAGAGAGAGAGAGAGAGGAGAGAGAGAGAGAGAGAGAGAGAGAGAGAGGTGGGGTGTGGTGGGGGGGTGGGGATGTGGTGGGGTGAGGAAGGGAGCCGGACCTGGCAATTTGGGATTGTCGTCTCAAGAGCCCGTTTGTCCCGGTGGCAGGACCGTTTCCAAGACTCGCAGAACAATTTACGACAGCTTCACACAAGGCCACCTGAACGATCCGACTGCAAAGTTCAGAAAGTGTGTCCATGAACCGGGTCCCGTTACACGCGGACACTTAAGCCCCGCTAAATAGGCCTCTTCTGACGAAAGACGGCAAAATCCTCTTTAACCGCTTGTTGTGCTACTCGAGTTACCCCTATATCTTGGTGCACACCTGAACTCCATCATGCAACCTTGCGCAGCGCCTCCTCACAGAGCACAGAAGACCTGTGGTGAAAGGGTGTGGAACAAAGACGAGTCCCTCAGACTCTTTGATGACGATGTGCGGCAGTTAAGGACGCCCGGACCTTTGTGCATGGACTACATAAGGCACATGCATAAATTCAAGCACTATTGTGCATGGACACTTTCTGGTGGCAGACAAGCAGTCTTTCCACCGAGTCAGCCAGGTCTTGATCACAGCTTCTGTCGCTCACTACCTGCTCTTCTTAATCTCCTTTTGCTATGCTTTGTGTCCACGTCTTCTTTCTCTTCTTCTTCTTCTTCTTCTTCTTCCTTTAGGAATAGCCACAGTCATCTTATTTATCTGCTACAGTGCCTCTCCTTCTTCTTCCTTTAGGAGTAGCCACAGTCATCTTATTTATCTGCTACAGTGCCTCTTCTTCTTCTTCCTTTAGGAGTAGCCACAGTCATCTTATTTATCTGCTACAGTGTCTTTTCTTCTTCTTCCTTTAGGAGTAGCCACAGTCATCTTATTTATCTGCTACAGTGCCTCTTCTTCTTCCTTTAGGAGTAGCCACAGTCATCTTATTTATCTGCTACAGTGCCTCTTCTTCTTCTTCCTTTAGGAGTAGCCATAGTCATCTTATTTATCTGCTACAGTGCCTCTTCTTCTTCTTCCTTTAGGAGTAGCCACTATCAGCTTATTTATCTGCTACAGTACCTCCTCTGTGTTGTTTCCGTACCACCAACCGTTAGGTCTTGTCTTGTCGAAAGATGGACATAGGGTCTTTAGAGAGAACAACGTTCTCGGTGCATGATGCACACACGAAGGCAAGGCTGGAACCGTATGACGAGTCTTGACACGGAAGAAGTGAAAAACGGTCCACCACCCTGTTGAGTCCAGGAGTCGAACCATTTTTGTCTAGCCTACTGGATTTACAGTCCAGCGCGATAGATAGCCAACCAGCCTCGGACTCACGCCCGATTCAAATATTACGACAGACTGTAATGTTCTTGTTCTTGAACAGGAAACACCGCTGTTCTGGTGTGAGTGTGTGTGTGTGTGTGTGTGTGTGTGTGTGTGTGTGTGTGTGTGTGTGTGTGTGTGTGTGTGTGTGTTGGTCTACCCTGTGTCTTGGATACACACAAAACACACTCACACACACACACACACACACACACACACACACACACACACACACACACACACACACACACACACACACACACACACACAACACACACACACACACCACAACACACACACACACACACACACACACACACACACACACACCACAAACACACACCATCACACACACACACACACACACACACACACACACACACACACACACCACACACGCACGCACGCACGCACGCACGCACGCACGCACCACACACACATATACACCACACACACACACACACACACACACACACACACACACCACACACACACACACACACACACACATACATAAACGCACACGCGCGCGCCCGTATAGTCACAGATACACACACACACGCTCAACACGCATTCACATGCATACAGAGGCACTCTAGCACGTACGCACGCATGAGTGGACGCACACACACACACACACACACACCATACACACACACATGCACGCACGCACGCACGCACGCACGCACGCACGCACGCACGCACGCACGCACGCACACGCACGCACACACATACACACACACACACACACCACACACACACACACACACACACACACACACACGCGCACACACACACATGCACACATGCACACGCACGCACATACACACGCACGCACGCACGCACGCACACGCCTCTGTCTACCCTGAACCACACCAGAGGATTCTGTCTACCCTGAAACACACCAGATGACTGTCTACCCTGACTCACACCAGAGGATTCTGTCTTCCCTGAATCACACCTGAGGATTCTGTCTTCCCTGAATCACACCTGAGGATTCTGTCTTCCCTGACTCACACCAGAGGATTCTCTCTACCCTGAATCACACCAGAGGATTCTGCCTTCCCCGAATCACACCAGAGTATTCTGTCTACCCTGACTCACACCAGAGGATTCTGTCTACCCTGACTCACACCAGAGGATTCTGTCTACCCTGACTCACACCAGAGGATTCTGTCTACCCTGCCTCACTCCAGAGGATTATGTCTTCCCTGAATCACTCCAGAGGATTCTGTCTACCGTGAATCACACCGGATGACTATCCACACCAACCAGATGACTGTCTGCCCTGAACCTTAAAGAGTAATATCATTGCACGTACACGTGTTTTCTGTTCCTTTGATCGATTGCTTAATTTTGTTTCGTGTTCTTGATAATTAGGCCCTTAGTGGCCGACTGAGTGTTAAATATCAAGAAGCAATCAATCGTGTTACCATTGCCATCTGTCCTTGCAGTCATTGAAAGCTTGGCTATACCAAATTTCAATCCTATCATTGTTTTCTTGTTGATGTTGTCTGTATGTGTGTGTGTGTGTGTGTGTGTGTGTGTGTGTGTGTGTGTGTGTGTGTGTGTGTGTGTGTGTGTGTGTGTGCGTACATGTGTGTGTGCGTGTATGCATGTGTGTGTGCATGCGTGCGTGCACGCGTGTGTATGCGCGTGCGTGCGTGCATGCGTGCGTGCGTGCGTGCGTGCGTGCGTGCGTGTGTGCGTGTGTGTGTGTGTGTGTGTGTGTGTGTGTGTGTGTGTGTGTGTGTGTGTGTGTGTGTGTGTGAGTGTGTGTGTAATCTGTCTATTCCTTGATAGTGTTTTCACTGGAACGTTCCACTTCATTTATATTGTTTGAATTAGATAAGCGTTCCTTTTTAAACTATTGTGTGTTCTGATCTTGCAGTCCCTGCTGGGTTTGGTTTTGTCTTGTTTTGTTTTTGTTTTGTTGTTGTTGTTGTTTTTCTACATTGTAAGCCTTTTTTCTTGTCTTTTTTTTAATCAATGTTTTTCGTTTGTGTTTGTTTTTGTTTTTTGAGGGATCATTTGTGCACTACGATCGGCATCTGTTTTGTTCTGGCATAGTTGCGTTCTGATGCACAAACAAACAGGTCTATTTATTCATGGCGAACAAGTATTGCCTGCTGTGCGTGGACGCGTACAACAACGCTCTTTTGTTTTGGTCTTTTTTTCTTATCTTTCCATTTTTTTTTTAACGTGGACCACGTTGTACAAACACTTGAGACTGTCAGGGCAGAGCACATCTTAAACAGACAAGGGCCGAGGAGCAAACCAACGTAGCAATTCGCCTAGAACACATTGTAGAAACACAGCTTTACACTGTAAAGCACACACACACACACACACACACACACACACACACACACACACACACACACACACACACACACACACACACACACACACACACACACACACACACACACACACACACACACACACACACACACACACACACACACACAACACACACACACAACACACACACACACACACACACACACACACACACACACACACACACACACAACACACACACACACACACACACACACACACACACACACACACACACACACACACACACACACACACACACACACACACACACACACACAAACTGTACAGACACAGTTTAAACAGACTGGCTGATTAACTTGTCAGCGTAGCAATTAGGCTGGGGCACATTGCAGGGCACAACTTTACACTGTGGAGGGGGGAAAAAGTCAAGTCAGTGTGGCGATTAAACCATGCTGTACGGACGCAACTAAAGATAGGGGCAGAAAAAAGATAGTCTAACTGTAAGTATACATTGCGCGAATACAGCTTAGACTGTGGCAAAAAGCAGTGTGGCAGTCAGACCACAGTGTAAGAACGCGACTGGTGAAAAGTCATTGTAGCAATCAGACTACAGTGTATGAACACAAGTTATGACAAGTCATTGTAGAACACTGTGAGAAGACAACTTGTGACAGGTCACTGTAGCAATCAGATAACACTGTATGGATACAACCTGTGATAAGTCACTGTAGC
>JABMCL010001464.1:945000-950000 GCA_018857735.1 Alviniconcha marisindica
TGAATGACTTAGTGGTGAGCGAGTGCCTAGACGGGTAAAAAAAGTTACTTGATTGTAAGTGAGTGATATGGTGAGTAAGTGAGTGACTTAGTGGGTACGTGAGTGACTTGCTGGGTATGTGAGTGACGTAGTGGGTAAGTAGAAGACTTAGTGGGTAAGTGACCTTATGGTAAGTGAATGACTTAGTGGGTGAATGACTTTGTGGGTAGGTGAGTGACCTGATGGGTAAGCAAATGACATTGAGGGTACCTGAGTGACGCGATGGGTAAATGACTTGGTGGGTAAATGAGTGACATGGTGTGTAAGTGAGTGACTTGGTGGGTAAGTGAGTGACATGGTAGGTACATGAGTTACGTGGTGGGTGAATGACTTGGTGGGTGAGTGACTTGGTGAGTGAATGGCTTGGCGGGTGAATGACTTGGTGGATAAGTGAGCGACCTGGTGTGTAAGTGAGTGACTTAGTGGGCAACTGAGTGACATGGTGGGTAGGTAAGCGACTTAGTGACTACATGAATGGTTCGATGGGCGAGTCGGTTAGTTGATGAATAGACGATTGAATGGGTGAATGGATGAATGGGTGGGTGGATGAGCAAGCGGGCTGATGGGTGAATAACTGGTTAGTGGGTGGGGTTGGGGAGAATGGTGATGGAGCGCGTGTGAACGAATGGGTAGGTGGCATGTCATTGGGCGAGTGAGTAAATGGGTAAGTGGGAGGTGACTGAGCGGATATGTAGATGGGTGAGAGAGTGGGTGACACAGTGGATGGGTTTGGTGACGGATGTGATCGGCTGAGTGCGTGGGTGGGTGGGAGAACGGGTAAGTGGATACGTGCGTGCGTTCGTATGCCACAATAAAAGCCGGTTACCCTTCCCAGAATAGTCATTAACTGTGAGGCGCAGACAGCGACTGATCAGCCGCCCACAAACAAAACAAGACTTTGGCGAAAACAAGACGGTGCGTATCGAACGTGAGCAGCTTCAGCATCCATAATTGAGGACTTGTGACTCACGCCAATCGGGTCATGAACCGCGTGGGAAAGATGGCTTGACCCGTTCTGGCTGATTACCATCTTGGCCAACCTTGCTTGCACATGCGCCTCGGATTGTCTTTCGCTATCGCCTGGGCGGGTAGGTCTTTCGCTATCGCCTGGACGGGTAGGTCTTTCGCTATCGCCTGGACGGGTAGGTCTTTCGCTATCGCCTGGGCGGGTAGGTCTTTCGCTATCGCCTGGGTGGGTAGGTCTTTCGCTATCGCCTGGGTGGGTAGGTCTTTCGCTATCGCCTGGGTGGGTAGGTCTTTCGCTATCGCCTGGGTGGGTAGGTCTTTCGCTATCGCCTGGACGGGTAGGTCTTTCGCTATCGCCTGGGCGGGTAGATCTTTCGCTATCGCCTGGACGGGTAGGTCTTTCGCTATCGCCTGGGTGGGTAGGTCTTTCGCTATCGCCTGGGCGGGTAGGTCTTTCGCTATCGCCTGGGTGGGTAGGTCTTTCGCTATCGCCTGGGCGGGTAGATCTTTCGCTATCGCCTGGGTGGGTAGGTCTTTCGCTATCGCCGCTCATTTTGCGCTGTCGTGTGTGACGTCCCCATGATTCGCATCGACCATGGGTGGTTTCCTTTCTGAGCAGCTACTCAATATTGATAGAGGTTGGCGTTCTTTATAGCCGGCGGACAGGGCTAATTGGAGACTTGACCCTTCCATACTTAGCCTGTCACTGGCAGCTAATTCTAAGTGACCTTCGCTGATATCACACGGTTCTGCTTCCATTCCTAAAGGCCACCGAATCCCCGCCATGTATAATTGACGTGTTTTTGTTCTTCGCTTGCGCGTGTTTGCCAGTAGAGTCAGTTCTACGTTCCGGTGTTTAATCCCAAAGCTTGTGTGTTCCCACAGCTGTATGATTCTACAGCACTATGTTCCTGCAGCTGTATCATTCTACAGTTCTATGTTCCAACAGCTGTATAGTTCTACAGCTCTGTGTCCCCACAGCTGTATAACACCACAGCTCTACATTCCCACAGCTGTATGACACCACAGCTCTATGTTTCCACAGCTGTATGACATCACGGCTCTATGTTTCCACAAGTGCATGACATCACAGTTCTATGTTCCCACGGTTGTATAATCCCACAGTTCTATGTTCCCACAGGTGTTTAATCCCACAGTTCTTTGTTCCCGCAGCTGTATAATACCACAGCTCTATGTTCCGAGAGCTCAATAACACCACAGTTCTATGTTCCCACAGCTGTATAATACCACAGCTCTATGTTTCCACAGCTGTATGACAGCGCGGCTCTATGTTTCCACAGCTGTATGACATCACAGTTCTATGTTCCCACAGTTGTATAATCCCGCCGTTCTATGTTCCCACAGGTTCTTTGTTCACAGTTTTTTGTTCCCACAGCTGTATAATACCACAGCTCTATGTTCCCACAGCTCAATAACACCACAGTTCGATGTTCCCACAGCTGTATAATACCACAGCTCTATGTTACGACAGCTCAATAACACCACAGTTCTATGTTTCCCACAGCTGTATAATACCACAGCTCTATGTTCCCACAGCTCAATAACACCACAGTTCTGTGTTCCCACATCTGTATAATACCACAGCTCTATGTTCCCACAGCTCAATATCACCACAGTTCTATGTTCCCACAGCTGTATAATACCACAGCTCTATGTTACGACAGCTCAATAACACCACAGTTCGATGTTCCCACAGCTGTATAATACCACAGTTTGTTCCAGCTCAATAACCACAGTTCTATGTTCCCACAGCTGTATATACCAAGCTCTATGTTCCACACCCAATAACACACGTTCTATGTTCCCACAGCTGTATAATACCACAGCTCTATGTTACGACAACTCAATAACACCACAGTTCTATGTTCCCACAGCTGTATAATACCACAGCTCTATGTTCCCACAACTCAATACACCACAGTTCTTGTTCCCACACTGTATAATACCACACTCTATGTTCACACTCAATACACCACAGTTCTATGTTCCCACAGCTGTATAATAACCCTTTCACAGCTCTCTATGTTCCCCACCAACCCTGTCCCAATAATCACCACAGTTCTATGTTCCCACAGCTGTATAATACCACAGCTCTATGTTACGACAGCTCAATAACACCACAGTTCTATGTTCCCACAGCTGTATAATACCACAGTTCCAAATTCCCATAGCTGTATAACATTACAGCTCTATGTTTCAGCAGTGGTATAGTCCCACAGAGAGAGAGAGAGAGAGAGAGAGGGGGGGGATAAGATAAGATAAGATAAGATAAAATACTACTTTATTACACAAGGGTAAAGATCTAAGCACAAGTCGGCTTTTTTACAAATCTGTCCCTGATGACAAACACAGCAACACCCAATACGTCAAACAAGAATACAAATAATTGCGGGAAACTAAAATGCATCTTAAGAAAAAACAAAACAAGTATTACTATCTAAAACTTCGCAACATACAAACTCAGCAAAGTAAGACAGATGCAAATCTGAATTTGAGAGAGAGAGAGAGAGAGAGAGAGAGAGAGAGAGAGAGAGAGAGAAAGAGAGAGAGAGAGAGAGAGAGAGACAGACAGACAGACAGACAGACAGACAGACAGACAGACAGACAGACAGACAGACAGACAGACAGACAGACAGACAGAGACAGACAGACAGACAGACATAATCATTTTACACTAATAAAGGAAAGCGACAGAGACAGAGACAGAGAGACAGAGACACAGAGAGACAGAGAACGAGAGAAAGAGAGATCCGACTGCTAAAGTGAGTGGCTATCTAATTACGTCATTAAATTTTCATTGAACCAGTAAGATTAATTTTCGATGAATCATTAAAATTCCATTCGCAAAGCGTGTGAGATTTCTATGCTGTTGCTTAATTTTTTAGAGAACACTTTCACACCCATCCCCTAACGCCATTGTGTGAGCGCGTTCGTTTTCTGTTCCGTTAGGACGTCACTTTACTGCCGAATGCGTGTACACTATGTGAGGTTTCCAGGGGAGAACACTCGACATGGTTCGTCAAGGGAGACTACTCGACCGTGGACCACCTCATCGCGAAATACTTCTAATCATCGGAAAGTGAATTGCTGTTTCCGCGGCTTTTTAGTGGAGGGATTAGTTACTATAACTCCAAGTCGTCAGAGTCGTCAGTTTCAATCAGCATCATCAGACACTTCATCCCATTGCTTCACAATGCCGCCATCAAACCCTCACCGTGTCTTCTTTTTGCTCCCCGTCCCACTTGGCGAAACACGAAATATCCAACAATCAAACCGACAGATAATCAAAACCCTACGCTTAGTTCATGGGGCCCGCCATCTTTTGTCTACACGAAAAGGTAGTCGCCCTTTGGGCCCATGGCGTTTTTAATAATAGATGGCAGCACCAGGCAGCCGCGGAGACAGTCGCACGTGCCCGTCGCGTGGCCTGTCGTCTGCCAAATTTAATCATACTCCGTATGAATCTTTAATATTTCCCGCCCAAAGCGTTCAATTGCATTCAGAGAAGTTGAAGGTTAGATAGCCGGAGACAATGAAAGCTAGGAAGGAAGACATGCAAAGCTGAAAAGCAGAAAGAGAAGGAGAGAATAAATACTAAGGCGTTTGATCACAATCTTTTTTCTTTCTTTCTTTCTTTCTATTTTCCTATGTTTCTTTCTTCTCCTTGTCCTTTTTCTTTTTTCTTTCTGCTTCTTCTTCTTCCTGAGGTGGCACCTTGTATCTCACGGGACGTTTAAATCCAACAACTTTCTTCTTTTCCTTCTTCGTCTTCTTTTTACTATTTGTGGGATTTGTTCGGGTATTAAATTAATAATTATACCAATAATATTTGAATGCATCAGCTCTCGTGATCTGGAACAGTAAGACACATTCTGTCGTGTTTCCAATGGACAAGAATGCACACGTATGTATACACTTTCCGCAGATTTGTTTGAGCAGATCAGCTTGCATGTCAACTTCCATGTGCCGTATAA
>JABMCL010001464.1:952500-955000 GCA_018857735.1 Alviniconcha marisindica
AGCACAGCATATAACACCTGGAGGGAGTGTATTGTGAGCGGACACGACACGCGTGACACTGGGTCTGTCTGTGTGGTCACAGTCAGAGCGACCACTGGTCTGTCTAAAATAACGTCAGTTTCATGCTGAGAGGTAGTTTATAATAAATATGCTGACCATTCGCAGAATGAAGTTTGGTCGGCGGGGTGTGTGCGGAAAAGGAGAGTAACCATTCCAAACTTTTTTTTAAATAAAAAATAAAAAAATCAAGTTAACAGTCTTCGGTTCAGGTTGGACCCCTGCATACTTCGAAACAATACTTTTCCTATTATGTCACTGTCTTGCTAGATCGGTTAAAAAATATAAACACAAACACATGCCCCCATCCCCCTCCCCAAACACACATACACACACACTCGCGCGCACACACACACACACACTCACTCACCTCACACACACACACACACACGCACACACACACACACACACACACACACACACACCTATAAACTGAAGTCGATATAACGGTACAGTCACAAACAGAGCCGTGCGTAACGATCAATACAATCAAGGTCGACGAACAGCCTTGACCCAAGTGAAGGGCAAAGGCAGCGGCAGTTCGCCCTCTGCGTTTGAAACAAAGAGCTACTAAAGTAAACTCCTCACAATAGTTCCACGTGCCGCCCTCAACACCTTTCGCAACGCTAAGTCAACGGGCGGAACGAAGACGACACCCGCCCATCGTCAGAAAATATCAAATCATATTCCTCTCTCACGTCATCGAACCCGTGCACTGGGGTCAGCCATATTTTCCCGCCCGCCAGACTTGACGGCCTTCCCGTCAATCTTTTCCCGCGATATCTCGTGGTGGTCACGTGTTATGTGACGTCGCGCACGCGCCCTGTTTGGCGGGGCCGCACGCCTATCTCTCTGTCCCGCTGTTTCTGTCTGCCTCGGTAGAAGGTAGGGGAGGTTGGGTACACTCACGATTAATTGACAACAAAGGGTTAGCACTGGTCGGCACGTTGTCGTGGCCCCTGTTCACCTTTACCTGTTTTTGCTTTTGTCTTCGATAATTGCTTTCTTTCCCTATGCTAATTAGTGTCGCGAACGCCGGTTCTCGTTCCAATCATTTGCGTTTTTAATGGGTTTCGTTAAATGTCTTTTTAAGTGTTTGGTTTGGATTTGGGAATATTCGGTGACCTTCTGGAAGTTCTCCGGAACCAGTTAAGAATGTGTGTGTGTGTGTGTGTGTGTGTGTGTGTGTGTGTGTGTGTGTGTGTGTGTGGTGCGTGCGTGCGTGCGTGACCTTCTGGAAACTCCCCAGAACCAGTTGAGAATGTGTGTGTGTGTGGTGTGTGTGTGTGTGTGTGTGTGTGTGTGTGTGTGTAACTCTTGTGGTTCTTACCGTGTGCAAATATGAAAATGTATGCCTCCCTCCAAACCCACCCACCTGAAATAGTTGGTTGGTTAAACATGTTTAACGCCGAGTTGTCTCCGAAGAGATGCTGGCGGGGACGGAGATCCCAGGAGGCGGGAGAAGAAGGAACGCTATAATTATACACTGTCACCACCAGAATGTTTCTATAGTTCAGGAGCTGTGTGAGAGTCGAGGTGGCCGTCCTGAGCTGTCCGTCCTAACGAGCCTTCTGGTTTTTGTGGACGTAAAGAATTATTGAACCGTGCTTCGGCATTGGTCACAACTTGTCCCTAATATGTCAACTGACATCTGAGGACATTAAGCATCACTTCATCATCATCACCAGAATGTTTCTGCAGTAAGATGGGCAACGGTAAAAGCCATTTTAATGCTTCAATCAGAGCAAGGTTACAAAGACAGTGTCTAAAACTAGAACATTTAAAGAGAGAGAAAAGCTGCAGTGGAATTTAACCGAGTTCCTTCTACTTACCAGCCTAACAGCTTACCTTTATTGGCCGTCTTATTTTCTTCGCTTTTTGAAATTTTATTTTCAATTTTATCAATATGTCTGTTTGTTTGTTTGTTTGTTGTTGTTGCTTTTTGTTTGTTTTGCTTTGTTTTGGTTGCTTACTTGTTTGTTTTTGTTTTATTTGCGTTTTTGTTTTTCTGTTTTGTTTTGTTTAGTTTTTGCTGTTTGTAACATTTTCCAGCCGACTTGTGTCGGTGCTTCGGTTCCCTTAAAAAAAAAAAAAAAAAAAAAAGTTCTTCTTAGCCTGTCTTTTAAAGACTGTTTTCTTACATCGAGTTTTAAAAGGCTGTGTACTTGATGAAGCGTATCAACAAAGCTCCATCAATTAAGAAGTGATTATGACGGTAATTCGGCACCGGTAAAGAGCCAATTAATCTACCTGGCCCTCCTTCTGCCTCTACAAAGCATCTCACTGACATCTGCACTGGGTTTAAAGTTGCATCTGTACGTACACACTGTTGGCTTCTTCGGAGGAGTTACCAGTCACGTCATTAGCAACACCAGGCCAAGCTGTTGGTTGTCATGAAAACAAACCCACACTGTGTCGAATTGAGAAAAAAGGATCCACGTCA
>JABMCL010001464.1:960000-965000 GCA_018857735.1 Alviniconcha marisindica
TTTGATCTGTAGCGAGTTCTTGTTTTGATCTGTTTGTTTGTCGGGGGGTAATTCACCTCTCTCTCTCTCTCTCTCTCTCTCTCTCTCTCTCTCTCTCTCTCTCTCTCTCTCTCTCTCTCTGTGTGCGTGTGTGTGTGTGTATAACAAATCAATGTCCTTTCAAGACTGACTCCTTGTGTTGGCTAAAAACACTAAGGCGGAGTGCACGCAGGGTAAAATGGAATTTCTACGTGACCAGGTTGAGATGGCGAGCGCTGACTGTGTCTCAGACAACAGAACTCACAGACGTGAGTCTTTCTGACGCGTGTGCTCCACGTGCATACCTCGCGAAGTAGGCCACACGTCATGCTTTTGTCTGCTTGCCTCTTTCAAAACCGAAGAACAATCGCTTCCACAGTCACCGTTTTAGTCTCAGGATAAGGTTTGATAAATGAGATATTCCGTTCGACAATTGCCAACAAAGACTATTAACTAATCGATGCCGTACTGGGTTTACACCATAAAACAATGCTTCACCGACAGAACTCGACCAAACACTGACAGATGGAGACACAATTCGTCCACTGCACTCGCGAGTTTGGGGGTAGACACAGAACAGAATAAGAAAAGACCGAATGACAACTTTGATAAATGAGCACGTGCGTCGAAACTTGTGCGAGATGAGAAAGTTCGTTAAGTTTGAGATTACATTAGAATTTTAATTTGGGTGGAGAAGAAGAAAAAAATGTAGAAAGGAAAGGAGAGAGGTGCCTGGTGGTCTTGGGCAAACGTTTGCGGTAAGGTTTAGTGGCTGCCTTTTGTTGTATCCAATGACGCTCTCGCAGTTCCACAGCCCTCAAGTGTCGTTAATTGTCCAACGGGAACAAGGGATTGAAGTCTTTACAGCCGAAACGATGCGCCGTCTAACGGTGCCAGAACTCACAATAGACCCACCAGCAATCGGGGGTAGCTGGTGGGGTGGGGTGGGGTGGGGGTGGGGGTGGGGTCTTCATACCACCCCACTCCCACTTCTACATCACCCGATCAAAGTGTAATGGGGGTGGGGGGGGGTGGGGGGGTGGGCTTCATACCACCCCACTTCCACTTCTACATCACCCGATCAAAGTCTAATGGGAGCGAATTCAACGCCAGTGGCGCTCGGGCAATTAGAAAAGACCAGAACCCGTTCGTTTTGAAAGATGCCCAACCGGGTTTCAGATAGCGAGCTCGTCCTTGGGGCCATCGACCCATGCTGCGTGAAACAGCACTGGGAGTTCACGTCCCCCTAAACCGATCCGAGCAGAAAGAAAGTACTCCGGATCCAAGATGCGCTATTGAAATGCTGAAGAGGCAGCTTGGTGACAAATCTTATAGCTTCTCAAAGGAAGGAAGTGAAAACTGTCAAATTCAAAACCTTTCTCCTCTACCCACACAACAGTTCTAATTATGACCTTGGTTCAGTTCTGCAGAGGTACACGGGGCGGTCTCCGCATCAGGGTGAATGTGTTAATGACTAAAAGAAAACGCCCACTCGTATGCGTTGATGGTGCAAAATTCCCTTGTCAAAACTATAGAAGAACCACTGTTCATTTAATTCAAATATTCTTTTCTTCGCGGAACTGGTCCTCCCGGCACGACCTTTAAAACGAATGCACTCATGTACTCGGGAAGTGAAGTCTGAATGGAAGAAGAACCGTAGTGGCACGGAACGAGGAGGAAACGTCACCCTGGGTGTAGGGATCAATATGATACACACTCTTGAATAGACAGGCTCGGCAAACGGGAGCAGGGCAGCTGTCCCCTGAGCTTTTTGCCTTCCAGACCCCCCGGGGATAAAGCGCCACCAGGGGTGGAGACGGAGAAAAAGGCGCTCCCTTGGCCTCAGCTTTCTCCGCTATCCTAAATTTGTTTTAAACCACAATAGCCTGGCGCCTTTGCCAATTTACTGTTACGGGCGGTTGTGGTTTGCGTCAAAGAGAACTTCGCTTCCGAAACAATAACGCCTCCGATGGCCACTTCAATTTCGGTTCGCGCATGCGCTAGCTTTTCCACCGGTGTCCGGCATGGCACGTGCTATTATGCAAGCACGTGCGACTTGCAACCGCAAACTTGTTAGAACAAGCTGTCTTACGCCAAAAAATAATGACTCTTATTCAAATGAGGTTGCGTTTAAATGCTTCTGAATGGCCGGGTTTGTAGCAGTTCCGAGGGGAAGCAATCAAAAGTAAATACATTCCCGGTTTTAGCAAAGGGGCCGTACACATCAAAAGAAAATGTGACGGAGGAAGAGGCAAGAGTGCAAGAACTGTGGAGCCCGCCAACCTTCCATCGAGTTCATGCGTCCTTGGTCTTTTCAGTCAAAAGCTAAACAATACTGAAAATGACATTATTGCAATCTTCTAGCTTGAACCGTTGTTTATTGTGTGTGTTTGGCGGTGAATTTATTTCCGTTGATTTGCCTTACAGGTGAAGCGGTACAACTCGAAATGGGAGTGCAACAGTGACAAATGTGACCCGCAGTCAATGCTTATTGTGAGATGTTACACTCAAGACAGTTTCCCGCGATGCGGGTTTTATTGCATGCTATCTAGGCGAGTTTGTGCTTCCATCTAGGCTACAGATTTGATGCATGTGTGTGTTGTGTGTGCATGCATGTGTGTGTGTGTGGGTGTGGGTGGGTGTGTGCTCCGCCACTTGCTCTTTCAACAGTTGGGAGCACAGTCACAAAGACAGTACCCAGAGAACAAACTGTTGAAACCAGAAGCGGACGATTGTCCAACAGCTCCTGGGTATTCAGTACTATTTCTCCACACAGATAGTATAGCACTGTCTTGGATCGAATCCACAAAGACTGTCCAGAGAACCAACTGTTGAAACCCGAAGAGAACGATTGTCCAGCTGATTTGGTGAGAGCCCAGCTCCACCTTCCTGTTCACACAGATCCTGGGCATTCGGTATTCAGTTAATTTATAGACTTGTTGATAGAGATCTGTTGATAGTTTAGAGATGTGTTCTTAATTTATAGACTTGTTGATAGAGATTTGTTGATAGTTTAGAGATGTGTTCTTAATTTGTAGACTTGTTGAAAGTTTATAGAGATTTGTTGATAGTTTAGAGATGTGTGGTTAATGTATAGACTTGTTGATAGTTTATTGATTTTGTTGATAGTTTAGATATGTGTAGTTAATTTATAGACTTGTTGATAGTTTATAGACTTGTAGATTCTTTATGGAATTACTGGTATGTATATATATACTTGTTGATAGCTTAGAGTCTTGTTGAAAGTTTAGTGACATGCTGATAGTTTATAAACATGTTGATATTTTAGGGACTCGTTTATAGTTTAGAGACTTCTTGGTAGTGTAGAGACTTGTTGGTTTGTTAGTTTTTAGACTTCTTAGTAGTTTAGAGACCTGTTGAGAGTTTAACTACCTGCTGACGAACATGCTGATAGTTTACGGACTTGATGATAGTTTAGAGACTTGTTGATAGTTTAGAGACTTGTTGATAGTTTAGAGACTTGTTGATAGTTTGGAGACTTGTTGAACGCCAGGCTGCTTCGGAACGAGTACTGTCGTGGACTACCGGAGGATGTATGTCTAGCATCAAATTACCAACCCCCAAAATAATCATTATACATTAAGACAAGCACCGGTGTGTCTCAGCTCAGCTAATTTAATTATTCATTAAGTGAAATGCAAAGTGATAAGAGAGTGCCCGTAACCAAAAACAAAACGCCACGTCTGCCTCCTATGCAGATTTATTCTAATCAGTCCCCTTGTTATGCTTTTATTCGTAACGAGTTGCCACAGAAGTTAACGGGCGACTGACTTTCAGTTCAGACAGTGACTGATTGTCAACAAACACCTTTATCGGTTAGTTATTTTGTAATGGAACCTGTGAAAACATGCGCCCCCTTACAAACGAGCGTGGTTGTCAATTCGTGCCACGTGTGTTGTCCGCTGCCTGTTAATGTCGGTCTAGTCTAAGAGCGAGAGTGGTGTGGACTCGGTGAAAGCGGCAACGGATCACCACAGACCACGTCACCGCCGTCAAAAGACACCGCGGCCTCAGAATAACAGACTGGCTCTTTAATTTTGCCAGCCGCGCTATTTTCTCAGCTGAGTTGATGGAAGGACCGAGTGAGCGCATCTTTTGTAAAGGTGCGAGGCTGTAGCGCAAGTGGTTGTGCTGAATGAAGGCGACAATGCCCATTTATCATATCTTTCAAGTTACTCCATGCTTTTGTCCGAGGCCTCTCTTTTGACGCTTGGTTTCTTCCTCACTCAAGCCCAAAGCGTTGGACAAAAGAGCGGCGAATTAGCGAAAAGAATGCGTGTATAAAAGGGAAATAATCGATAGCTGTCACCCCGGAAACGAGAACTTTTCTTTCCTCAGTTTGAGCCGTGAAGGACCAGCGGGTTTAGGGGACAATTCCTTTCGCGGGCTGCCAGCTACTGCGTTGAATGGAAGGCCTCGCATCGACGAGCAGCAGAAGTCCAACGCTGATGACTTGCTAAGGGAGATGCACTCCCGGTCCTGCCCACATCCCTGATTGTTGCCCAAGTACTGTACCTCCGCAATCATGAGCTCAACCATTCAGAGCTTACCCGTTTCAAAGAGACCCCAACGAAAGGTTCTGTCAATCAATGAAAACTGCCCCCAAAAGGTCTGTGACGGGTTAGTTTGGAGGTGCTCCACCCCGAAGCTTTGTTGCCCTACCCCGCTGGTCATGTGCCAGCCTCCCCCATCCAGGGAGGACATTAGAATCTGTCCACTGTGATCCAAAGCCAATGGCCGCTACACAAACAGATCCATCGCAGCCCTACGTGGGGGTAAACAGGTCAACAATGGACGCTTTCACCCGGCCATTCTTTCCTACTTTCCTCCGTGCAGCGCAGGAGCCGGGTGGTCACTTCTGGACGCTGCAGCCAGACCTGCGTGAAAACGGCGGTGTCGGGTGTCGTCAAAGAAAGGGGTGGTTTGCTGCTTTTCGGCCGGGTGCCTTACCTTTGTTTCCT
>JABMCL010001464.1:975000-977500 GCA_018857735.1 Alviniconcha marisindica
GACTGATTTCCTGTTGGCTCGTTTCTTTCTTTTTTCTTCTTTTTTCTTTCTTTCTTTCTTTTCTGTCTTTTTTTGTCAGACTGATTTCCGTTGATCTTTCTTCTTTCTTTCTTTCTTCTTTCTTTCTTTCTGTCTTTTTGGACTGAACGGACTGATTTCCTGTTGCCGTTTCTTTCTTTCTTTCTTTCTTTCTTTCTTTTCTGTCTTTTTGGCTGAACGGACTGATTTCCTGTTGGCTCGTTTCTTTCTTCTTTCTTCTTCTTTCTTCTTTTTGCTAGACGATCCTGTTTCTTTTTTTCTTTCTTTTTTCTTTCTTCTTTTTCTTTTGGACTGAACGGACTGATTTCGTGCGTCTTTCTTTCTTTCTTTTCTTTCTTTCTTTCTTCTTCTTTTCTTTTCTTTCTTTCTTTCTTTCTTTCTTTCTGTCTTTTTTCGGACTGAACGGACTGATTTCCTGTTGGCTCGTTCTTCTTCTTCTTCTTTCTTTCTTCTGTCTTTTGCTAACGAGATTTTTCGTTTTTCTTTCTTTCTCTTTCTTCTTTTGTCTTTTGGACTGAACGGACTGATTTCCTGTTCTGTTTTTTCTTTCTTTCTTTCTTTCTTTCTTTGTCTTTTTGACTACGGACTGATTTCCTGTTGTCTTTTCTTTCTTTCTTTCTTTCTTTCTCTTTTTGGACTAACGGACGATTTCTGTTGGCTCGTTTCTTCTTTCTTTTTCTTTCTTTCTGTCTTTTTGGACTGAACGGACTGATTTCCTGTTGGCTCGTTTCTTTCTTTCTTTCTTTCTTTCTTTCTCTCTGTCTTTTTGGACTGAACGGGTTTGAATGGCGTTTCTTCTTTCTTCTTTCTTTCTGTCTTTTTGGACTGAACGGACTTTCCTTTTCTTTCTTTCTTTCTTTCTTTCTTTCTGTCTTTTTGGACTGAACGGACTGATTTCCTGTTGGCTCGTTTCTTTCTTTCTTTCTTTCTTTCTTTCTTTCTTCTGTCTTTTTGGACTGAACGGACTGATTTCCTGTTGGCTCGTTTCTTTCTTTCTTTCTTTCTTTTCGCTTTTCTACTATTCTGTTGGCTCGTTTCTTTCTTTTTCTTTCTTCTTCTTTTCTGTCTTTTTGGCTGAACGGACTGATTTCCTGTTGGCTCGTTTCTTTCTTTCTTTCTTTCTTTCTTTCTTTTCTGTCTTTTTGGACTGAACGGACTGATTTCCTGTTGGCTCGTTTAGTGCAAAATGGCGGCGCTCTGTCAAACGTTGTTAAGCGGACTCTAGCTGACTCCAAGTTCCCCGCAAAATGCAGTTTTCATTCCTGATTTCCAGAAAGTAGAGAAAGAGCTAGGCTCTCACTAGGGAGTTTAAGCTTTGATAGGCTAGTTCAAATCGTTCATTCCGTAAAACGGAAATTTAGGTACCCTACATGGAGAGAGAAAAAAAGACAAGAAAAAAGAGAACAAAACAATTAAAATATCGTGAAGCGAAAAACAAATTACCGGGACTTATTCAAAATCTTCGTATTCACAAGCTTGCTGACCCATGGCACTGAATGAAGAATGCCTTGAACATGGGTTAAACGAGTGTCAGTTCCGGTTTGGTTTAGTGATACATCCGTGAAAATAGTCGAACGCGAAAGTATGAAACTTATTCATTTGGCTTCAACACCGCTAAATTCCTTCAACCAAGGCCAAACATGGCACGGGAAAAGTTGTGAATATGTGAAAATAACAAATACAAAATCGCGGACTGCCAGAACAACATTCACCCAGGAAAGTAGTACACGTCTAAATTCAAAGAAAAGCTATAGGTACTTATCTAATATGTCTTTCACTTGTTCACACAGAGAGAGAGAGAGAGAGAGAGAGAGAGAGAGAGAGAGTGGGGATGTAAGTAAACATGGTGCTTAATGTCCACAGAAACCGTAAGGCTTATTAGGGACGGGGAGGGGGGGGGGAGGGGGTACGGGGGGGGGGGAGAGGGAGATTATATACCTATCGCTACACTGTCACCACCAGAATGACTCCTGCATTAAGATGGGCAGTGATGAGAGCCACTTTATTGTTTCATTAATTGTGAGGGACAAAGTCCACAGACCACAATTTTTGAAGAGAAAGTAGAGCCGAAGCAGATTCGAACCGAGGACACTCTGCTTACCAGCCTAACTAACGCCTTACCACTAGGCCAAATCGGCTCACAGAGAGTCGGCCTGAATGCTCCTATTGAGCACCTCGGTGTAAGGGAAATAACTGGGTGTTGCGCGACATGACGCGACCTTGTGTAACACACGGGTACTGACAGGAGCAGCTTCTACCCGGTTCTCTCCCTTCTTTTTCAAGGCCGCCTATTAATTACTTTGTGAAACTAGGACAACAAAAATAGCAGAAAATACACTGCGGTGTTTTTGTCATATTTCAAGTGTGTGTGTGTGGTGTGTGTGTGTGTGTGTGTGTGTGTGTGTGTGTGGTGTGGTGTGTGTGTGTGTGTGTGTGTGTGTGTGTGTGTGTGTGCGTGCGT
>JABMCL010001464.1:982500-1027500 GCA_018857735.1 Alviniconcha marisindica
GTCTCTGAGTGAACGGGGAAAACCCGAACGCCCTACTCAGTCAGCGCAGGATCGGAAACGAAACGAGAGCCTCCAAGGTCAACACGACTCGGGAGGTGAGAGTATATATACATAATATATGCGTGTCGCTGAGGTCAGCGAAACCGGCCCCGGAAATCCAGCGAGTTTGACCCGCCTCACACACTACGCGGCAACTCCGCAAACCCGTGAAGTATGAATGGATTAAAAGCACCGTGAGACTTTGCCACCGGCGGCACTATACCCGGCATTCTTCACGTGTACCCCGTTGTCCAGTCCTCTAACCTGCATCCGGTCTCCCCTATAGTCATTTTGTACTTCTCTTTTCCAACAGGCTATTGTTCGAGCGAGGTCACGATGAGGACTGGCCGAAACGTTTGGAGTCATCCGATACACTGGGGTTTGTCTCTGTCGTCTGTGGAGTCGCCCGCCCCCACACAAACTTCGCCTTTGTTGCACTGGGTGAAAAGTTCGAGTCCCGGGTTTTGTGAATGAAGCAGTAGTTTATTCAAAAAATGGCGAGTCTGTTTTTGGTGTTCGTTGGGGTGTCCGGCTAGACTTCTCAGTTCGGTTCACTGTGTGGCCGGCTGTATTGTTGGTTGTGTTCTTTATTTTGGGAAAGGAGATACCGTGAAATTGTTAAAGAAACGCTCTCTCTCTCTCTCTCTCTCTCTCTCTCTCTCTCTCTGGCCCCTCTTTTTTCCTTTTTCTTTCTCCCTCAGTCACGCATCTTCCTTTTTTCCCCGAGAAAATCGAGGGAACACATGGAAACTATAATCTCTCTCTCTCTCTCTCTCTCTCTCTCTCTCTCTCTCTCTCTCTCTCTCTCTCTCTCTCTCTCTCTCTCTCGACGATGTACATATACAGGGACAGATTGTAAGAACAGGCAATTGCCTAAAATCTTAATCCTTGAGTAATAAAGTTCTGAGTTCTGAGTTCTCTCTCTCTCTCTCTCTCTCTCTCTCTCTCTCTCTCTCTCTCTCTCTCTCTCTCTCTCTCTCTCTCTCTCTCTCTCTGCTAACCAACACTTGCTTAGTAACACTGTACATAATTTATCAGTACTGACACACACACAGAGGGAAGGGGAGGGGGCAAATACTAACCTCCGGAATGGTCCACCTGTCATGCCTGTCCACAGACCATGTTCGCGCATTGTCACAAACAACTTCTAAACCAGCTAAAGAACTCAAACCTATAGACTAGGTCAATTTCACAGAACCGAATCGTTCTATACTTCGACAGACGGAAGCATACTTTATAAAAGTAACAACGGAAAGTCAGCTTAGATAACGGATCTCCAAAATACTCTTAGACTGTTTTAATAACGGATCTCTAAAATGCTCTTAGACTATATTTTTATAACTGATCTCTAAAATACTCCTAGACCTTTTAACGGATCTCTAAAACTGTTATCTATAATTTGTGGTAGCTCTCTAAAATGTTTTTCAATATGATAGATCTCAAAAAACGCTCCGAGGCCATTATAACGGATCTCTAAAACGCTCTTCTGTATGACATATTTTTAAAACGCTCTCTTATGATTATGGCAAATCCTTCTAAAACGCTCTTCTCTATGACAGATCACTAAAACACTCTTAGACTATAAAAACTGATCTGTAAACCACTCTTTCGGCAAACTAAGACGTAACATCGTCGATTCTAATCACCGGCCAGGACGGAAGAGATTTATAGTCGAGACCCCCCACCACCCCACCCCCCCCCCACCCCCCCCCCCCCCACCTCCCCCTCCCACCCAGCCTAAAAATAAGGGGAAAAAAGACGCCTTCATTGTTTCTCGCGCTCGCCGCGCCAGCCTGACAGCATGACCTATGACGTCGAAAAAGAGCAGAAGGTCTGGCGAATCAAAGCCTCGCTTTCGGTCGCTGCACGTGCGGCCCTCGCGCCAGCAACACCTTACCTTTGTTTTGTCTAATGACTCACAAGCGCTGCTCGTCACGCCGACAGGAAAAAAAGAACAACTGTCGACCACGCTCTCTGTCTGAGGTGGCTTTTTACCCCCCAGGTTATAAGTCGATTAACTTGCCTGACGAAGACTTTGGGGAAGTAGGGGAGGGGAGGTGGGTGGGGAGAACATGGGGAGGGGAAGGGTGAGGGGAAATAGGGGAGGGGGGTGAACTAGGGAAGAGCAGGAGGCCTTGCCTCCCTTTACGCCGTCCTCCAGAGCCTACCGGTTCCAGCCTCTGAAATTCTAAGATGGTATCAAAAGTGCTGTATCCATTTCCTGACTCAGTTTGTCATCATAAATCAGAACAGCGCCGTTAATAGACAGCGGGAGATAAAGCTCCTTTGCCCTGTGATTAGCCAATCCCCCCCCCCCCCCTCCACGGTCCCCGTCCCCCCCCCCCCCTCCCCCCCCAGAGGTGGAAATTTATTACTATGCGTCACTTAAAAGAGATGTTCTTGGACGTTCAGTGTGAGATATGGCACTTGTGTAACACTAACACACCAGCAGCTCTCTCTCTCTCTCTCTCTCTCTCTCTCTCTCTCTCTCTCTCTCTCTCTCTCTCTCTCTCTCTCCTCCCCCCTCCCTCTCTCTCTCTCTCTCTCTCTCTCTCTCTCCCCCTCTCTCTCTCTCTCTCCCCCCCTCTCTCTCTCTCTCAATCATTTTGCCGGTATCGTTGCAATTAGAACATGTCGACGCAACATGCAATTCATTCACACTGTCGTTGAAAATAATGGGACCTTTCTATCCGTTCTTTGTTTCTTTTCATTTTTATTTTTGACTCTTTCATCGAATTAACTATTTAAATCTTTCGCGGGTATATTTCCCGTCCAAGAATATTTCCCAGTCTGACCGAAAATATTCCCTTTACTCGACTTGAAGGTTGAAAATTCAGATGCGTGAAAAACAATCTACGTGCGCGTTAAACCACGGATCCACCAACTAAATAAGCATCATCTCAGTTTTGAAATTTCATACGTATTTTTGTTGCTGTTGTTGTTGTAAATTTCCATTCAAAGAATGTTCAACTTATCAAGCTCGCTACACACATTAACTTTTTTTTTAAATGCACGGTGTAAGATATCTGCTTACACCTATATATTGGATGCTTCTTGACTGTCAACCGTCATTGTTGATTGGGCGTTAAAATCAGCTGTCTGTCTATCTATCCATCCATCCATCCATCCATCTATCTATCTATCCCTCTATCTATCTATCTATCTATCTATCTATCTATCTATCTATCTATCTGTCTGAATACGTGAAAGGTTCGAAAGAACGCTATTTATTAGAACGTTTTAAAACGCTAGCAGTCATTTTTGTTTCAGATCTCTGTCTGTCTGTCTGTCTGTCTGTCTGTCTGTCTGTCTGTCTGTCTGTCTGTCTCTCTTCTCTCTCTCTCTCTCTCTCTCTCTCTCTCTCTCTCTCTCTCTCTCTCTCTCTCTCTTTATGTATTTATTTATCTTTTTATCTATCTGTCTGCCTATCTATCTGTATGTCTGTCTATCAACGTAGCTAAATATCTATCCATCCATCCATCCATCAATGAAAAATATAATCTGGGTTATTTTATATCTATCTATCTATCTATCTATCTATCTATCTGTTTATCTCTCTATCCATCTATCTGTCTATCTATCTATCTGTCTATCTATCTATCTATTCTTCTGCCTATCAGTTTATTTATTTTGACCATTGTAAGCTACTTGATCCCGTGAAACACAACACCCAGCAGGTATCAAATACGCTAGCGAAGAGGGGCACTCTACGCACGCCAATAAAAACTAATTACCCCGTGCAATAAAGATTGCACTACACACTGGTTATTCTCTCGGCGAATGTAGTCAGCGCATAATCCAGCTGAAAAGGCAGCGCGCATTAGGAAATGATGGTAAAAATAAACACAGCGCGAATGCAGTCTCCCGTTTCAACGTCTCCTATTTCCACTGAGCAATTCTGGAAGTATCAATAGCGAAAAATACACGACCCAAGTTTGCCGACAATACCGCTGCTTTAGAGCGACTGAATAGAAAACGAGGTTGTCGGGAGGAGAAAGTGCTTTAACAGAGCTTTCCTCCAAATATGACATCGGTCGGTGCATTGTTTATTCGCTGCTACCCGACCGGAAGCATCCAGTACCGACAGGATACGTAATTAATGTTTTACTAGCTTGCAGTCTCGGGCTGGCCGGTATCGCGACACCCGCTAATAAAAACAGGAGACGATTGTGATTCATTTCTCGCCTGATTAAAGCCCCATAACCTGGCGTTGAGACCTCAGCGCGCGCATTGCACGTGCAACGGGTAAAAGAGAACATTAAATTTGATGTAGATTGACAGCTCCTTCTCCGCTTTTGCCGCTCCATTCTTTGCCGTTTGCCAGCGCTGCAACAGGCGTGTTTACTGCCTCCACGAGGCAAACGTTGATTGTTACATAAAGCAGAACTCAGCCATAAAAATTCGACAGAACTAAGCAGTGATTTTAGGCTATGGAAAGGCTGAAGGGTACTTGTAGTAGGATTGGTGGATTGGATACGAATGAGCGACTTTGCTAGCTTGAGTATTGCACTGCCCAAATATTACCCCCAGCACCACCTTTCTAGTGTATGTAGGGAGGTCATTTGCGGCTGACTTCAGCTTTTGTTAAAGCGCCAAATAAGCCACCAAGCGAGGCAGTATGCATCTAAGTTTGCCATTGAGCCGACAGTTTGGCCTGTAGCCCACACAAGTGATCGTGCAGTTGTGCTGCTGTTCAGAGCTCAGGAGTTGTGTGAAAGTCGAGGTGGACGTTCTGGGCTCCCCGTCCCTAATAGTCCTTATGGTTTCTGTGGACGTAAAGCAACGCTGAACTGTAGTATCTCAGAGCTCAAGAGTTGTGTGAAAGTCGAGGTGGACGTTCTGGGCTCCCCGTCCCTAAAAGTCCTTATGGTTTCTGTGGACGTAAAGCAACATTGAAGAACAGAGCTCAGGCGCTGTGTGAAAGTCGAGGTGGACGTCCTGGGCTCCCCGTCCCTAATAGTCCTTATGGTTTACGTGGACTTTAGCAACGCTGAACGATGAACTAACTTCAGCTATTTCAGAGCTCAGGAGCTGTGTGAAAGTCGAGGTGGACCTCCTGGGCTCCCCGTCCCTAAAAGTCCTCATGGTCTCTGTGGACGTGAATCAACACTGAACTTTAACTTATGCTGCTGCTCGTTTTTACCACGTGCACTGGGCACGACACACAGGCGACGACAGTGAAACCCCAAGCAGCCCTCACGATTCTCCCAGTCATCCTGTCCTTTCAGAGCCTCATCGTAAGCAACTGCTGGGGACATGGATAGAATAACAGATGGCCAGGTGGAAGTAGATCATATGGATAAAAAAAAAATCATTATGTATTCTTTGATCTCGATTCCAAACATCGCAGGACCTAACTTTAAACAAGCTTGGTTATTTTATTGTTTCAATGATCCATTGACTACAGGATCCAAACGCATATAAAGTTAAAAGGAACGCTAATTCAGTATAACAATGGTCAAGTCCCTGTTCGTTATGTAAATTAATTTGTACATAATCAATAATTTATACTCGGAGTGTGTGTGTGTGTGTGTGTGTGTGTGTGTGTGTGTGTGTGTGTGTGTGTGTGTGTGTGTGTGTTGTGGTTGTGGTGTGGGGGGGGGGGGGGGGAGGGGGTGCATGCATGCATGCGTGCGTGCACGCGCTTAGAATAGTCTCTCCGGACAAGATTTTCTGCTGTATAAATATTTGTATTATTATTATTAAGGATGAGTTTACAGCCCACACCGAGCAAGCGCTCCTTCTGGTCCTACAGCAAATTCAAATGTATTCTCCCTTGCTGTTGTCTGTTCATTATTAGCATGCATTGCATCATGAGAATATCCTTTTAAGCGACACGCTTGTTCATGCTTTCGTTCTTTGTGTATCCACACACACACACACACACACACACACACACACACACACACACACACACACACTCTCTCTCTCTCTCTCTCTCTCTCTCTCTCTCTCTCTCTCTCTCTCTCTCTCTCTCTCTCTCTCTCTCTCTCTCTGTTTTTGGTGTGTATGTGGTGGTTTGATGGTTGCTGTGAACACTGTTCTGCAAGCAATACCAATTTCTCATCTTTTCTTTAAAGCGTTTTGCAACGCCGCTGAATGAATATACTTTGAGATCTTCGGCATCGTTCGTTGAACAGATTCCTTAATTTACATTAGCTGTCAGTGAACATAATTCAGTTCTTTTAACAGTGAGTCTGCTCGAGAGCGGAGGAAAATAGCGCTATATAAGAAAGGCGACCAACGATCAACAACGTTATCTTTCCTTCATATAGCAACAATCCGGCCTGAAAAAGAAAAGAAAAAGAAAACCCCATTGTATTCTCGAACAAGACCAGTATTGTTAAACGGTATTTCCTTGTTCATCGTCTCAACATTGGAACCAGGGTTCGCCGACCTTTCTTTCATCCACGGGTTGCAAAGTGGCTGTCATCGTTGAAGGAAACGGCGACGAAGCCACTCATACGTGTATCCATTAACTCCTCCATCTCAGGCTACACCGAGGCCCGCTATTATCCGAGCCACAGACAATGGATTCGAACCATCTGCACCTTGAGATCCCGCTAGCACCACTCAGCTCCCCCCCCCCCCCCCCCCCCCCCCCCCCCAGCTTCCTTGCCTCCTTCTCTCCCCCCCCCCCCCCCCCTCCCCCCCCCCCCCCCCCCCCCTTCCCCCGCCCACGTCTCTTTATCAAAGACTTGAACCATCTCTCCTGTAAGGCCGCCATCACTTGACGTGAATCAAGATGGCAGCCTCCATTAGAGGTGCAGTGTCGCAAAGACTGGGCCCTATCGGCCCCGCGCTTCCAAAGGAGCGAGGGATGACGGATGACGGATTTGACGGTGGAGGGGGAGAGGGGACGAACAATGGTAGGGGGAGGGGGCGGTTTGGATCGCTGTGTTGCCACCCCCCTGCCACTTTCTGTTCGTCGGGTTCTCGGTGAAAAGACAAAGAGTCCACTTGCTTAGCTCGCGTGTTGCCGGGTCATTAGTTCCTCGTGTGATTGAGTTTTCCTTGTGGTCTATTGTTCCCTTCTGACTCGCCTGATTCTCACCTCGCTACTCACTTTTCTTGGGAGGAGGGGTGAAAGATTGGAGCCTGTGGTTTTGTCTGTGTGTTGTGTGTCTGTGTTGTTGTGTGTGTGGTGTGTGTGTGTGGTGTGTGAAGGTGTGTGTGTTGTGTGTGTGTGTGTGTGTGTGTGTGTGTGTGTGTGTGTGTGTGTGTGTGAGACAAGTCTACTTTACTAAGTAAAACACACACACATACACACGCACGCACACACGAATGCACGCGCGCGCGAACACGCACACACACACACCGAAAACTTGCAAAATTTATTTTTATTTCTAATTTTTAAAAATGAGGGGTAAGGGGGGCGTGGGTTTGTTTATTTTTGTTTGTTCTTTGTTGTTGTTGGTTTAAACAAAATTTATTCATTCATCGTAATCATAAGTTCAACAAATAAGCACAGGAAACACAAAAGCAATATGCTTATTTGAGTGTTAGCTATGGATAAAATAATAATGACTCAGACATTTACTATGGCAAGATGACAAATTGTTGTCAAAAATCAGAGGCAACAAAACAAATGAAAGACCAAAACAACAACAAAAACAAACAAAGAAACAAAAAACAACCCGAAAACAACAAACAACAACAAGAACAACAAAACGGGAGGAGGCGGGGGAAAACAAATAACTAACCGAATGGTCTAGTGATGTTATTATAATTATTTATCTGAGAGACACACAGAGAGGGAGAGGGTTAAAGCATGTACTTCTTCGCTTGTATCATAAAAAAAATTAAGCAGACTTTTACAAATTTACAAGCGGTCGGTTTGGCGCAAAAAAATCGTGGACTATAGCAAATATTTTCTTATTAGTTTCTAAATGTAGCTGGTCGTTTCCAAACAAAAAGTGTATTGATATTTCTTTCGTTCTCATCTAGTTTATTAATGGTTTTATTTCTAATACTATTATAAAGGGGACAATGTAGTAGGAAATGCTCTGATGTTTCTGCTGTATATCCGCATGAACATACGGGGTCTTCTAACAGGTGACGTCTGAATAAGTCATAATTTAAGTTGCTAATCGCAAGACGAAGGCTACAATGCCGAACCTGTTCCTTTCTAGAGCCAAAATAATAATATATAGGAACCACAGTGTCATTCGTTGACAAATATTTTTTGAGCAGGCCAATTGAAGGATTTGCTTGTATAGTTTGAGGTAATGTGTTCCACAGTTGGGTATTTGACGGAATGAATGAATTTGCATACTGTTCTGTTTTATGGGCGGGAATGACTCTTTCATATGGTCGTCTTTGTTGTTGTTGATTGTTGTTTTTGTTTGTTTGCTTGTTTTAACTTTTCTGTGTTTCAACCTTTATTTAGAACGTGAGCGAGTCAGCTTCGCTCGAGGTTGTTCTTTTTTTTCCTTTTTTTCTTTTTTTTTTGGTAATTTATGCCATGGCAGTAACTGAAGGTTTCTGATTACTATAACCTTGAAAAGGGTGTAGCGCATTAGACCAAAACAGTTGTATAGTTCATGTTCAGAGGATATGCCATTGATGGAATTTATTTACCTTGTTAATCGCATGCTGGACAAGATTTACCGTAGGCGATTCAGGTGTGTGTGTGTGTGTGTGTGTGTGTGTGTGTGTGTGTGTGTGTGTGTGTGTGTGTGTGTGTGTGTGTGTGTGTGCTTCCTCTGTTCCCAAATATTCCTGTGATGTATATGGAGCTCTACTAATTCCCTTTGCTGGCTCATACTTAGAGTTACTTAGTAAACTTACTGTTCTCCTTCCGTAAAGTCACCTCCTTTCATCAAACTGAAGATTACATCGGAGGACTGTTCACTGGAGTCATCACCAAAAACAACCCTGTGACGCTGTATTCAGAATTAGACTTAAACTAAACTTAACACCGAATTTCTAATTAATTACCGTTCTTCTTCCGTAAAGTGACCTCCTTTCATCATTCTGAAGATAATGACGGAGGACTGTTTACTGAAGTCATCACTGAAAACAACCCCGCGACACTGTATTCCGAATTAGACTTAAGCTAGACTTAAAACGGAATTTCTCAAACATGTTTGAAAGCCACCGGTTGAGAGCAAACCCGCGAGGGGCCGGCAGAGGATGAATAAATTAGGGACACGTGTAATCACGCGCACGCATCAAATGCCCTCCCGTTGTCTCGACTGATCTCTGCACGTGCGAGATTAGCACAGGCGCGCCATAAACCACTATCATTTCCCGACCGTATACAACGTTATGTGGGAAGTCATTGACGAGCATAAAACACATTAATTACGGTATTATTTCTCAAGCCCAGCACGAAGGGAGGTAAGTTCAGCTGAACACTTTGACCACCAGGGGGCGTGATCTGCTGAGAGGGGGTGGTGCCTCTGAAATGGCCCCTGGCGGACCAGTAAAACTGGTGCCCTTTTCATCCAGTTATAAACCAGTCAGTTGCGTCATTAGTGTTGTGGCTTCTGGTACTGAATCGTGGTGGGTCCAGCCACCGGAGAGAAAGAAAAAAAATGCGGCACAGTAATAAAATGTCTGTCCAAAAAGTCTGCCTTGGTCAAATAACGGGAAGATAATCACGGAACTGTAGATGGGGGAATTAACAAATTAGCCGCATACAAAAATTAAACGGCGAAAAACGATGAAAAACGAGATGAATAGCTAATCCACTTATATTTTTTTGGTTGAGTCCAGTGCTCTCCATCCCATTTTTCATCGTTTTTCACCGTTGTTTAAGTGTCGTTTTGTAGCTTGATAAAGGGGATTACCCAGAAAATTCGCTTGTTGTGTTTGTCCATATAAACAGCGTTATTTTAAACTTTTTATATGTTTGGATCTCGAACTGGACTTAACCTGGCCCACGTTGCTGGCTAGATGTTTGTGTGCAAGGGAAAAAGGGTACGGCACTTTGCTATCTTACTAACCTTGCTATATACGCACTAACTCTCGGTACTGGACTCCTGTCCACAATTCACAACAGCGACACTTCCCAACAAAGCGACTGGTAATGGTGCTGGTACCAGCATCCAGTCCACGGCCACTTCCCTTGTCCAGAGCACCAACAGACGTGTACAGGGATGACCTATGGGGGGTGGTCCGGCACGTTCAAAGGGAACACGCGCGGGTGGCTAACCCGGGTGGATTAAGAAGCACTTTGAAGTAGTTGCCATATCGGAGTGGAAAATAGCACGCACGAACGACGCTACTAGTGATGACCATTGACAGGGCCCAGCTGAACCATTAGAGCGGTCTCGTGGCGGCGGACATGTGCTGTGACCGCAGCATCATGAGCGCGTGTGGGGGTCTCTAGAGTCTAGGGCCGCTGTTCCGCAGCCGTGGACGTGAAGCTAAAGGCCGCCGGAGACGTAGACCGGACAGACCACACCACACCGCAAGCAACGCAACAGTAAAGCGTTAGAGTTTTGGTCGAGAGGCTCCGTGTGCGAAATCAAAACCATGCCACGTAATGTTGCGTGCGGCGGCAGGCAACACTCTTCTTCTTCTTCTTCTTCTTCTTTCTTTCTTACTTACCCCGTCCCTAACAAGCCTTACGGTTTCTGTGGACGTTAAGCACCATGTTTACTCTCTCTCTCTCTCTCTCTCTCTCTCTCTCTCTCTCTCTCTCTCTCTCTCTCTCTCTCTCTCTCTCTCTCTCTCTCTCTCTCGCTCTCTCTCTTTCTTTCTTTCTTTCTCTTCTTCCTTCCTTCTTTCTTTCTGTTATTTTCCCCCCTACAATTCAGTTTTCCCCCCTCGTTTTCGCTGTTTTTGCTTTCTTTGTTTTGTGTGCTTTTTAACATATATTTATTGATTTAATGATGCTTTACGCCAACAGAGACCATATGGTTTAACAGGGACGGAGAAGGGGAGAGTAGGGAATGAGATCGCAGGTCCATCTCCCTGTTCACACAGCTCTGACTCTGAGATAAGATAATAAAATGCTCTAAATGAAGAGCTGTTGCTGCCAATCACAGCGCAGGCCTAGGCGTTAAAAATCAATTTCCTCTCTTACACACACCACACACACACACACAACACACACACACACACACACACACACACACACACACACACACACACACACACACACACCACACCACACACACACACACACACACACACACACACACACACACACACACACACACACACACACACACACACACACACACACACACACACACACACACACAAGTACACACAGTCTAACATAACATTTATTTGCAGATGATCGGAGGTATTCTGACAGGCCGAATGTCTACTTGAGAAACCCACGCGTTACTCGTTTTCGTTTGATCATATTCACTTTTCAATCTCAGTAGTTGTGACGCGACCATAGAGAGGCAGCACTTTCAGAAAGATTCGCGAGAGAGTGGGAAAGAGAGGTTGGGTGAGACAAAGAGGCAGCGAGAAAGAGACAGGCGGAGACACAAAAAGGAACTTTGTTTTAACGCCCAGTCAACCATGGTAATTTTATCAGGGCGAAAAGACACACACAGAACCACATACAGATAGACAGAAGGCAGAGACAGGCACAGATAAACAGGCAGATAGACAGAGACAGAGAGATCGACACAGAAAGAAATAGAGGTGGAGAGAGAGGGGGGAGAGGTAAAGAGAGAGACAGAGACAGAGAACTGGAAATCTAATTCGAAAACCACATTTTCCAATGTTCATTTAGACCTGTCGAACAACTAGTGCTTGCCAAATTACTACTGATAAATAGACACACACACACACACACACACACACACACACACACACACACACACACACACACACACACACACACACACACACACACACACACACACACACACACACACACACGCGCGCACAGGACAGAGAGAGAAGTACAGAGAGAGATAAGATAATACTTTATTACACAATCGGCTTTTTTGTACAAGTCTGTCCCTGATGACAAACTCAGAAGCACGAGAGAGAGAGAGAGAGAGAGAGAGAGAGAGAGAGAGAGAGAGAGAGAGAGAGAGAGAGAGAGAGAGAATTGCCCTGTTAAACACCTCCTGAATGGAATCATAATGTTCCGTAACGATCCAGTCACCTTTGTACAGGTCGGTGATCATCAATCTCAAATGAAGAGACCAGTCTTTTGTCCAAACATGTGGTCAGGGCAGGGTACGGTGTGCAAAATACAGACCTTCAAGTGGCCGTCAGGCGTGACTAGCGGTCGTCGCCGAGACAGAAAGAGGGAAAAAATCCTAACCAAAAAAGATCTTTGTCTACGTTGTGTGAGGCGTCACTTTAAATCACGGCAATGAGACCCCTGTAGCGACATCAACTGACCACGCTGTCCATGCAATCAAGATCAAGGTCCGGTTTTCTAAACACCAGCAGCGGGGGGTTATTGATGATGACCCATTTATTGAAACGATAATGACCTCATTTTGCTGTGGACTGTCGAGTTCTGGTGAAAAATGTGTGTGTGTGTGTGTGTGTGTGTGTGTGTGTGTGTGCGTGCGTGCGTGCGTGCGTGCGTGCGTGCGTGCGTGCGTGCGTGCGTGCGTGCGCGCGCGCGCGCGCATCTCTCTCTGTCTTCTGTTTCTCTCTGTCTTTCTGTGTGTGTGTGTGTGTGTGTGTGTGTGTGTGTGTGTGTGTGTGTGTGTGTGTGTGTGTGTGTGTGTTTGTGTGTGTGTGTGTGTGTGCTCTCTCTCTTCCTTGCTTCCTCTCTCCCTTGCTTTTCTTTCTCTCTCTCTCTCTGGTGACGAATTCAACAATTGCCCAACCTTGTTGACTATTGCCAAGTGAAAACTGCTGGGCAACAAACAATTGCTGATTTGTAAAAAAAAATTCATTGTGTGTTCACCTCTCGCGTTTAGCCAGACAGCTCCGCCCACTTAGATAAGCGGAGTAAAACAACACAATGTCATTGTGTGTTCACCTCTGGCTTTTAGCCAGACAGCTCCGCCCACTTAGACAAGCAGAGTAAACAACTTGACGTGTGTTCGAACTCCCGTTTTCAAACTGCACAGACCTATGGCGCTTGATCATTGTTTTCGAAAACAACACAGCCCTGTGCTTTGTTTACATTGCAATAGTACTGCCACTTGCAAGAGTTACGCATACTGTGCTAACCTCTCCGTCATCCAGCATGCGGGCTTGTCTAAGGAGGTGTGTTTGTACGCAGACTCTGATTGGCTAAAGCTCATCTCCGTCAGAGGGTGGCCAGAGGTCTTAACTATAGCCTTGTTCAACTCTTCCTCCAATCTTTGCATCACAGTCAACCTATCGCGATAAAGGCCATGTTGGCTTTCTTTATCATTCTCGGCTGGGCACGATTAAGCCTTTTTTCCTGGCACCTAATGTCAATTCATAATGCAGTCTGTTTTCCTTCCGCATGGCTGACAGCCAATTACACTCTAATTCATTTCCAGTTTTCCACAAGCAGTCCCCGGCTGTGGGCCAGTGGTGGCCACGGCTTTCTATTGTACCGTCAGCCAGTGGTCACAGAGTGGTACTGGACCATAGGTCGTAAATCGGCCTAATTGTCCTCCCGTCCCATGAACGCTGTTTTCACCATCCCCGCCAGGTCGAAGTAATGGGCAGATATCTAATCAGGGCAGGCGGGTTTACTGTGGGACGGTTTTAATACGGAATGTAAATTATAATGCATATTTTAATGTAGTCATAGTTTGTATAATTTATAGCCAGAAGCAGGAATTGTGCTTCGTGTTTAGGCTAGCAGGAAACATATTAATATGAACTGTGTTCAGTGCGCATTGGCTAGAGTGATGTATGAAACGTGCTTTTTGTGTAGACCAGCAAGAAGTATGAATTGTGCTCTGTGTGTAGACTAGCAAGAAGTATGAATTGTGCTCTGTGTGTAGACTAGCAAGAAGTATGAATTGTGCTCTGTGTGTAGACTAGCAAGAAGTATGAATTGTGCTCTGTGTGTAGACTAGCAAGAAGTATGAATTGTGCTTTGTGTGTAGACTAGCAAGAAGTATGAATTGTGCTTTTTGCGTAGACTAGCAAGAAGTATGAATTGTGCTCTGTGTGTAGACTAGCAAGAAGTATGAATTTGTTTTGTGTGTAGACTAGCAAGAAGTATGAATTGTGCTCTGTGTGTAGACTAGCAAGAAGTATGAATTGTGCTTTGTGTGTAGACTAGCAAGAAGTATGAATTGTGCTTTTTGTGTAGACTAGCAAGAAGTATGAATTGTGCTTTTTGTGTAGACTAGCAAGAGGTATGAATTGTGCTCTGTGTGTAGACTAGCAAGAAGTATGAATTTGTTTTGTGTGTAGACTAGCAAGAAGTATGAATTTGCTTTTTGTGTAGACTAGCAAGAAGTATGAATTGTGCTTTGTGTGTAGACTAGCAAGACGTATGAATTATGCTTTGTGTTAAGACTAGGAAGAAGTATATATAGTGCTTTGTGTTAAGACTAGCAAGAAGTGTATATGGTGCTTTATGTGTAGACTAGCAAAGAGCGTAGACTAGCAAGAAGCATGAATTGTGCTTTGTGTGTAGACTAGCAAGACGTATGAATTATGCTTTGTGTTAAGACTAGGAAGAAGTATATATAGTGTTTTGTGTTAAGACTAGCGAGAAGTGTATAATGGTGCTTTATGTGTAGACTATCAAAGAGTATGGACTGTGTTTTGTGTGTAGACTAGCAAGTAATATGAATTGTGCTTTGTGTGTAGACTAGCAAGAAGTATGAATTGTACTTTGTGTGTAGATTAACAAGCAGTATGAATTGTGCTTCTGTTTGTCTTGGCTAAAGTGATGCATGAATATTTACATGGAGGTTAGCAAGAAGTATGAAGTATGCTTTGTGCGCATTGGCAAGATTGAAGTATGTATTGTGCTTCCTAGGTACGTACGTTAGACAGTAAGTTTTGTACGTAGAAACAAAGTCTGAAACAAGGATGGCTGCTAGCGTTCTAAAATAAGAGACCCAAACACATAAAACAGTTCAAAAGAACGCTAATTCCATATTGTTTAACTGTCTTTGTCGCTCTTAAAAAAGGGTCTCACCCCGAAAAATTCGCATGTGTTTTGCATTGCCATATTAAAATAATTAGCTTTCTTTTTAAACTGTTTATGCGTTTGTATTTTGTATGTAGGCTGACAGGAAGCGTATACTGTGTGTAGACAGCATAAAATATGAATTGTACATGATCGTGAATGGCTAGCATGAAGTATGACTGAAATAAACTTCGTGTGTAGCAGGGAAGTATGAATTGTGATTCGTGTTTGTTGGCTTGGTGGCGGGTTGGTTCCTTCGTTAAGTTAGTGCTTTGTCGCATCGTTGCTTGCTTGGAGAAAGAAAAAGAAAAAAAGGAACAAGAAGAAGAAAAGAAGAATTCAGAAAGAAGAATGAAGCTGAGATTAACCAGCAAAATTCTCTTTCTACCCCAAGCCAGACATCGGAAACAACATATCACACAGGAAGAATTAATGGGTTAATTAATAACACCATCACCAGGATAACTCTATCATCAGCTCGCACACACACACAAAAACCTGAAATTTAATTCTGATCGAATTACATATATTACTCAAAGAACATAAAAACAATGATTTATCACTGGTAATACAAATCAGGAAGATTGGTGGAGGGAGAGAGGAGAGAGGGGGTGGGGTGGGGAGAGAGGGGGTGGGGTGGGAGGAGAGGAGAGAGGGGATGGGTAGGAGGAGAGGAGAGAAAGGGGGGTGGGGGAGAGGAGAGGGGACTGTGGGGGAGAGGAGAGAGGAGGGTGGGGAGAGAGGAGAGAGGAGAGTGGGGAGAGGAGAGAGGAGGGTGGGGGGAGAGGAGAGAGGGAGGGGGGGGGAGAGGAGAGAGGAGAGTGGGGGGAGAGAGAGAGGAGGGTGGGGGGAGAGGAGAGAGGAGGGTGGGGGAGAGGAGAGAGGAGGGTGGGGGAGAGGAGAGAGGAGAGTGGGGGAGAGGAGAGAGGAGGGGGGAGGAGAGTGGGGGAGAGGAGAGAGGAGGGTGGGGGAGAGGAGAGAGGAGGGTGGGGAGAAGGAGAGAGGAGGGTGGGAGGAGAGGAGAGAGGAGGGTGGGGGAGAGGAGGGTGGGGGAGAGGAGAGAGGAGGGTGGGAGAGAGGAGAGAGGAGGGTGGGGGAGAGGAGAGAGGAGGTGGGGGAGAGGAGAGAGGAGGTGGGGGAGAGGAGAGAGAGGGTGGGGGAGAGGAGAGAGGAGGGTGGGGAGAGGAGAGAGAGAGGTGGGGGAGAGGGAGAGGAGGGTGGGAGGAGAGGAGAGAGGGGGTGGGGGAGAGGAGAGAGGAGGGGGGAGGAGAGGAGAGAGGAGGTGGGGGAGGGAGAGAGGGGAGAGGGAGAGAGGAGGGTGGGGAGAGGAGAGAGGAGGGTGGGGGAGAGGAGAGAGGAGGGTGGGGGAGAGGAGAGGAGGGGGGGAGAGGAGAGAGGGGGGGTGGGGGAGAGGAGAGAGGAGGGTGGGGGAGAGGGGAGAGAGGAGGGTGGGGGAGAGGAGAGAGGAGGGTGGGGAGAGGAGAGGAGGAGGAGGGTGGGGGAGAGGAGAGAGGAGGGTGGGGGGAGAGGAGGAGTGGGAGGAGAGGAGGAGGGGGGGAGGAGTGTGGGAGAGAGATGAGGGAGGGAGAAGGGAGGGGAGAGAGAGGGAGGAGAGAGAGAGGTGGGAGGAGTTGAGAGAGAGAGAGGGGGGGAGAGGGAGAGGAGAGAGGAGGTGGGGGGGAGTCCTAGGAGAGAGGAGGGGGGAGAGGGGGTGGGGAAGAGTAAGGGGATGATCAGCAAAAGCCCAAAATGAAAAACTCCTGTGACTAAGCACAACAATCAGAGTAGGATCCCGCTTTGTGCCCGAGATGGTGACTCGGCAGACGGATGGAGAGCGCTCAGCCTTGCTGACACTCCGCTGGCTCGGAGGAAATTAATTTCATCATTAGTGAGCGGAGCTCACGGCCTGTGCTGGCCGCTATAGTTGCGGCATTAGTTCTCCTTGCTCCCCTAATCCCTGTTGGCAGCGCCATTTGTTACACTCCGCACTTGTTGGGTTTCTAACGGTGTGTGTGTGTGTGTGTGTGTGTGTGTGTGTGTGTGTGTGTGTGGTGTTGTGTGTGTGTGTGGTGTGTGTGGTGTGTGTGTGTGTGGTGTGTGTGTGTGTGTGTGTGTGTGTGTGTGTGTGTGTGTGTGTGTGTGTGCGTGGTGGTGTGTGTGTGTGGTGTGGTGTGGTGGTGTGGTGTGTGTGTGTGTGTGTGTGTGTGTGTGTGTGTGTGTGGTGTGTGTGTGGTGGTGCGAGTTGCGTGGTGTGTGTGTGTGTGTGTGTGTGTGTGTGGTGTGTGTGTGTGTGTGTGTGGTGTGTGTGTGTGTGTGTGTGTGGTGTGTGTGTGTGTGGTGGTGGGGTGTGTGTGTGTGTGTGTGTGTGTGTGTGTGCGTGTGTGCGTGTGCTTGCGTACGTGTTTTGCACACACACACACACACACACACACACACACACACACACACACACACACACACACACACACACACACACACACACACACACACACACTTACTCCCCCACAGTCTTAAAACAGCACACAGCTGTTAACCTTAGGGGTAGGGGGTTCAAATCGATGTAAGTGTCCAGTAGCATGGCCTCTGGTCAGCAGCGTAATGAAAGGGCCGGTCAACGCCGTACCGGATGACACTGCGAAGCAGTCCACCCACATTGTGAACTTCCAGCGATCGCTTGTTACGCTCGGACTGCAGACGTGGAGAGGTCCCTGAGGCAGATGGTCATTCCCCGAGGCACCGATGTGGATGGGTTAATTGTAATACATGTTTCATGACCCTGGCTCGCTGTCCTGTGCTACGTGGTCAGTTTGTATAGATCGGCATCGTCAGACTGCACCGCTTTGACCCAATGTTGCACAGACATTTAATTGGCACTTTCGTTTGTGTCACTTTGTTGTGTTTTAAATGAACTAAGAATGGAAGTGTCCGTATACTAAGAGACACACTACCACCGTTTATAATAATATAACTAATGCAGCTACAACAGGGCATTTGTGGCCTTTCTGGGGGCGGGGGGGGGGGGGTCTTTTCTTCTTTTTTTGCATTGAGTTCGCATCAATTCCAAACATCGGTTTACGAGGTCCTTCCTTTGGAGAAAGGTGTCGGAAAGTGAGGCTTGGAGCGTGGGTTCGCATAAGTTCATAAAAAGACGATGTAAGCAAAAAACATTGTTGTGAGCCGGTTTGGCCTAGCGATAAGGCGTTAGGCTAGTAAGCAGAGGGACTTCGGTTCGAATCTGCTTCGGCTCTCCTTTCTCTTCAAAAAGTGTCTGTGGACACTGTCTTGTGACTTTGTCTCGCACAATTAATGAAACATTAAAATGGCTCTCATCGCTGCCCATCTTAATGCAGGAGTCATTCTGGGGGTGACAGTGTTGTGATAGCTATATAATCTCCCTCTTCCCCCATCTCCATACCCCCTTCTCTCCTTCTCCCCATCCCTAATAGGCCTTGTGGTTTCTGTGGACGTTAAGCATCAAGTTTACTTACTATTTTATACCTTGTTGGTGAAAGTTGCTATCGGGGTATTTGCAGCTGTCTGTTGGTTCCCTACTGCAGTGTATGAGCTGAAGTTTTACTCGTTTTCTCCCTTCTTCCTTTTTTATTTAAAGTCTTCACAGTAGTGATATTAGACTGATCTTGCAATTTTCATGCTAACAGCATGTATCAGCAAGTTGCACCAATATAATTTATGTTTAAAAAACACCTTATTCATTTTGCACTCAACAAACAACCACATATACATTTGTGTCAGTATCCATGCTGATAATTAGTTTCAACTGATCTATATCTCTTAGTTTTAATCGTGCTGTGATGAAGATCTGGGTTTTCTTGGTTAATAAAAACTCGCCACTAGCTACGGTTTGCATCGCCAAACTGCTCGGATCATGGAGCAACAATGGCTTCTACCGGAATTTGAACAGGAAATGATTCAGGAATTTCAAAATGATTCAGGAAATGATTCAGGAATTTCAAAATGGACGGGATTTAGTAACAAGCTGAACGTTCATGAGTGACGCTTTCAAGTACATCATTTCAACGACAGCGACACCAAAAGACAACTGTAATAAAAAGTAACGGACAGATGGTGTGAAGATTGAAAAAGATAATGTAAATGATAAACGGTTTTCCTCACTGATGATAGTGTAGTCGTGTGACTGTGTGTACCGAACGGGCAAATTATCTGTGCATTTATTTCAAACTGTTTGTAAATAAATAGCCCATAGAACTGAAAATGTGTTGTATGTGTACTTATGTTCATGTATTATATACTGTGTTATTTTACTGATATCTTTTTGCAGTCGTTAGGCAAATTTCTATGTTATTCATAGACAGTAAAGATTCTGTATTCTGAAAAACATATTATTTACACTTTCGCGCTCGTGAAAAACAAAACAAAACAAAAACCAAAAAACTACTGTTTATGTCATCAGAAACACACGCAAGAATATCAAGTAGCTATGCAAACGATGAATGTAGAGCCACCGGAAGAGCTGAAGTAAATCTTCGGCCTGCACACTTGTATTATGACTCCACGATATGTTCCATCGTTGAGTTTTCTAGACCACAGTGGCGAGTGTTTCTTCCGAGCATGCGAGCCCCATCAAAGAACGACGTTACTGCCCTCGCGAACACACCCCGACAAAAGAACAACGTCATTAAAACGCCGTTTCAGACTTAATGAGTCCGACATTGCTCTCAAGCGACTCGAAGAGTTTTTACGGGAGAGGGATAGTCTAAACGTCACGATAGAGTTAGCTTTCTTTCACGTCACACAACGACAGTCATTTCCTCTTTAATATTTTGCCGATTACTTTTTTGCAGGAGTTCGGAGTTGATCGTTTAGCAACAATTATAACGAAGCTACCTTGTCCTAAACCTACTATGCGAAACTGGTCTTGCAAAACGATGAGAGCCCATTTCAGCCAGAAACAAAACCAAAGACCATTGATATTATTCATCACTGGTCGTTTTTCATTTTCTCCCATGATATTTCTGGTGGCAGTGTTAGGGTCGTGCACGTGTGTGTGTTTTACTGTCGTGTCCGTGGTTTTGTGATCTTTGTGCCTCGGTGGCTGCCGGCAATTTGAAGGAAATAAAGCCCAGAGATAGTCCCAGGACAGTGACGACGCACAGAGAGCCCGCTGGTTCACTGAACCATCACCCTGTCGCCATCAAAAGGGCGGCTTCGCATCCTGCTGCGCACCACGCGACCTACAAATCCACAAATGCACGTGAACAAAATTACCGACGGAGTGGGTGAGAGCGGGGGCGAAGAGCGAGGGAAAGTCGCAAAGAGGAGCTTTGAAAAGAGTAACCGTCACAATCTTATCTCCGAATCCTTATATCAAAGAGAGGGTAATTAGCTTCATGCTTTTCTTCAACTCTCTCTCTCTCTCTCTCTCTCTCTCTCTCTCTCTCTCTCTCTCTCTCTCTCTCTCTCTCTCTCTCTCTCTCTCTCTCTCTCACACACACACACACACACACACACACACACACACACACACACCACACACACACACACACTCACACATTTACTCATATGTTTGCTCCCTTGTCAAAGTGTATATTTGTTCATCTGCAAGTATATATCTTTTCAAACTGTTTGAACGAACGCACGCACGCACGCACGCAAACTCTCTCTCTCTCTCTCTCTCTCTCTCTCTCTCTCTCTCTCTCTCTCTCTCTCTCTCTTCTCTCAACACACACACACACACACACACACACACACACACACACACACACACACACACACACACACACACACACACACACACACACACACACACACACACACACACACACACACACACACACTTCAGCTTTCATTTAAAGCAGAAAAACTGCGACAAAAAACTTTGGATGCGTTTTGCCGTTGCTGGGAACTGCAGGCATCCATACTTAACTCCCTCCAGGTGAGAACTCCCTCCCCTCCCCCCCCCCCCCCCCTCCCCCTTCCTCTCATCCCCAACGCAAACACACGCAACGACAACGGCAAACAAGGGGCTCAACTCTGAGCCTCTTCAAATCTCTCCAGCGCAAGTGATATCCAATTTGTTGCCGCTTGCAAGTTTTCGCTGCCTTCGTGGACAAGAAAAGATGTTTGTATTGGACACAGTCGTCCAGTGCAGTTTGCAAAACACGTACTCTTTCAGCGGAATGATAAAGATAATTTGATATTGGTGACGCGGTCTGCTCCGCGTGTGGATACACCCTTACACGACACGTGCTTAGTGGTTCTAATTGAACTAGTCGGAAGCTCTCTCTCTCTCTCTCTCTCTCTCCTCTCTCTCTCTTCTCTCTCTCTCTCTCTCTCTCTCTCTCTCTCTCTCTCTCTCTCTCTCTCTCTCTCCGTTTGATGATCATTCCTTGATTTATTTATTGCTTCATTCATTCAGTCAGTCAATTCAATTGATTGATCGATGAGTTGGTCGTGGGTATTTTGTTTGTTGGTTTCTTTGTTGCTTCTGCGACAGTAAATATTACTTCACCTTAAAGTAAAAGTCCACGGTTTTTAAGTATGAAAAATGACCATCGAAATGATTGACAAATGAGTCACTAGTTTCAGATCTAATGAAATAAAATTTTAAGAAAAATGTTTAATTGGGTTTTTAATCGATTTTATTTTCTGTAGACTTTCCCGGAAGTGACGTCAGTCTGGGGAGTCAGTGCGGTTGCCATCTTAGATTCTTCAATAAACTGTGTATGCGTGTGGTCGACAAAAAGTTAACTATGCCGGCCTACTGTGTTGCCGCGAACTGTAACAATTCGCAGACGACCCCAGGTATAACAACGCACGAGCTCCCGCGCAGTCGACCCGCAGTGAGGCGAAAGTGGATTAAATTTATACAATTCAAACGAGCTGACTTTCTTGCTGCGCCGCATCACGCCCATTCAAGTTGTGTAGCGAGCACTTCAGTGAGTGAGATTTCGCAAACTCCATGGAATACCGCATGGGGTTTGCTGACACGATGTTCCGGTACTCTTTCAAAATCCTGCCTGACAGGCTCAAACTAATATGGCTGTATCCTTGTGCGTCTCTCGGGCAAAGTATCAGTTTCGTCTTCGGAGCTCGAGTTGGCCATTTTGCAGCGACTCCCCAGAGTGACGTAGTAGGCATATGGTCACGTGATTTGGGCGTCATGGAGACGCTTTCTGTACGACAGAAAATACCTTTTTTCGTGCATTTATAACCCTCAGATCACAGTTTCACCTACATCATTGTTCTCAGCGAGCTTTAACGGAAATCGTGTCAAAAATCACCCCTAACCTTGGACTTGTCCTTTAAAGCCCAGCAAACAAAAAGTCCGGACCAGCTACCAGGCTGACAGTTGGCTGGGTTTTCAATTCCACACACCCTAAACCCGTTAGATCTCCGACACGAGATGAAACACCCCCACTAGATCACTGAGGAGATCAACGCTGCGGCGGGAATAAGTTGGCACTAACGACCTTCTAATTCTCTCTCAGCCGCCTCTTCTCTCATCTCATGTTCCCCACTTGTTATTTCTCGCCGCACTCCACCCCTTCGCGTAACGGGTCGTCTGCCCTTTGTTCCGAACATAGCCGACAGACGCCGATGTCAGGTACGCGCGTGCAGCCGAGAGTGACGACACTGATCCCAGACTGGGACGGAGCGACGCCACGTTCTTTGAAAAGTCAGTGTTGAAGTCTCATCGAAGATTGTGCATAGCTGTGCGAGCCTTGGTCTCATTGAAATATTTTCGGGCGAATGAGGTGCGTAAGAAACTGAACGAAGAGTTTTAAGCCAGGGAGGAGAGTGAGTTACATTGTCGTGATTGACGGGAAGTGTCGGAATTAAGAAATGTCATTTTGAAGATGATTAGCAACGTAACGTCTATTTCTCGGGGGGGGGGGGGGGGGGGGGGAGGGGAGGGGGGAGGGGGGGGGGGGGGGGGTGGACAGGAAAAGAAGGCTGGGCCTGACTCTGCCTTATGCAGGGCCAGGTCCGGCTTGCCTCTGGCATGAGATGAATAGCGAACGTTGGTGACCTGCCGGCAGTTCCAACATAGGTAGGGTTAGTAGGCAGGTCGTACTCTACAATTTTTTTAGGTTTTTTGTTTTTGTTTTGGTCTGTGTTTATGCCAGATCCCCAAAACAGTATTGATTGTGGTCGCTTAACGGAAGAAGAAAAAGAAGAAGAGCATTAACACTTCGGAAAAGAATAATGCCATAGGGATCAACGGAAAACGAAGAGCAGTAACATTTCGGCAACAAAACAATGTCAAGGAAGCAACGGAAAACGAACAGCAGTAACACTTCTGGAACAAAACAATGTCAAGGAAGCAACGGAAAAAGAAGTGCAGTAACACTTCGGCAACAAAAACAATCGCATCGAAGCAACGGAAAAAGAAGTGCAGTAACACTTCGGCAACAAAACAATGGCAAGGAAGTAACGCAAAACGAAGAAGAGTAACACTTCGGCAACAACTGTCAATGAAACAAGAACTAGAACAAGAGCTAATGAAGGACAGAACAAGTGGAACGTAACGTATCCCTCCACTGAACTCCTTCCTCGTAATCTTGCCAACACTTGCTGCCACAGCAATTTTGCTTTATGAGAGAGAGAGAGAGAGAGAGAGAGAGAGAGAGAGAGAGAGAGAGAGAGAGAGAGAGAGAGAGAGATTAAATTTGTTACTACCACTCAACTGATGCGAATTTATATATATATATATATATATATATATATATATATATATATATATATATATATATATATATATATATATCATAAATATAGGTATAATAATATATATCTTAATCAAGCAATTATAAAAACAACGATTCTTGTGTCCAGTTAGAAAGAAAATCTAATACGCACTGACCCGAAGTCCTATAATCAATCTTATCTCGCTCATTTCCTTCTTCTTCTTCTTTTTTTTACAACAAAAGCTGTCCCTTTCTCAAAAATAAAATAAAATCTGCAACAAGAAAGACTGCTAGTGCTCTAAAACAAGATCCAAACACATGAAAGGTTCAAAAGAATGCTTATTTATAACGACAAAACACAACATGCGAATTTTCGGGGTAATCCCTTTCTCGAACAATGTAACTGCGAATGAATGCCTCAGAGGTCAACCCGGTGATGTAACCACGTGGTAACGGGTAATCGTAACGCGACTCCCTCAGCCAAACGGCCTCCAAGCAAGCGGACAGTTCGGCCACTTGGCAAGGAGTCGTGACACGTGTGACAGTTATTGAATCAACTGCCAGCAGAGAGCCGCAGCAGGGCGTTAGAGAACTTGGCAGGCTGTCTGCAGGTAGCCTACCGGTATGGTCCATCCCGAGATCTTTCATCTGGACGCAAAAGAAATTAACAGCTTCATTGCAGGGAATAACTTTGAAAACCGACTGTTCAGCATAACCAGTGTTAATAGGATGTCTCTTTTGTTGTTGTTGTTGTTGTTGTTGTTGTTGTTGTTGTTGTTTTGTTGTCTTTTTTCTTTTCTGTTATGTGATTGTGATGTGAAGGGTTAGAACTTCAGTTTTTTGTTTAGAGCCATTGGAAGATAGAATGGATTTATTATTATTATGATTTGTTATTGTTGGACATTATTTAGACCATTGTGCGTCGTGTATGTATGAAAATTTTGTATGTGTATGCGGCGTGCTGCGTGTGTGTTGTGTGTGTGTTGTGTGTGGTGGGGGTTGTGTGTGTGTGTGTGGTGTGCGTGTTGTGGTTGGTGTGTGGTGTGTGGTGGTGTGCGTGCGTGTGTGGTGCGTGTGTGCGTGGTGCGTGTGTGTGTGTGTGTGTGCGTGGTGTGGTGTGTGGTGTGTGTGTGGTGGTGTGTGCTGGTGTGTGTGTGTGTGTGTGTGTGTGTGTGTGTGGTGTGTGTGTTGTGTGTGTTTGTGCGTGCGTGTAATGGTGGGCTTGTGTTGTTGTTGTTAGTGGGATGTGTGGTGCGTGTGTGTGTGTGTTGTGTGTGTGTGTGTGGTGGTGGTGTGTGTGTGTGTGTGTGTGTGTGTGTGTGTGTGTGTGTGTGTGTGTGTGTGTGTGTGTGTGTGTGTGTGTGTGTGTGTGTGGCGCGCGCGCGCGCGCGCGCGCGCGTGTGTGTGTCTCTGCCGGTATCTAGCTTCTCTCTCAACAACTTCACGCTTATTGAAGTGAGCTATAATAGCCTTATCATTGTGACATGCAATGACGCTTCGGACACAAGGCTTACCCCGTCCACCCGTTTCGCCTGGGGTCTCCCGTTACAGCGCCACACGGCAATAATCTAATAACTGTCAACACGACAAACATTGCTGCAGATCGCCTTGCTGGCGTGGGAGCCGGGAGGTGAGGTGTTGACGTTATCATCGTGGCATCATGTTTAGTGATGAGTAATAATCACAGTCACTTGGTCAGCAGCGCAGCATTCACCTCAGTCACACCCTCCTCGTATTATGCCTGTGGATTTGCTTAAATCTAATATCTGTCACGGAGAAATTCTCACCCGTTGGCGTGTTGCAGGTTTGTGTTCGTTCATTCTGTCATGATAATAATGATTGTGACTTCTCGCTGTTTTCCGTTAACTTTGTTTTAATAGCGGACCTAATACCTGTTTACGGAGGAAGGCTTTGAAAGCTTGTAATTGCTGAATGGTCTGGGCTAATTAAGAGCAACTGTGGCAAGTATGACGGTTGTTTGCAGTGTTCCGTTAGACTTGGTTTGACGGGAAATCCGAGGACTGCCTTCATAGTCTGTTTCCGGGTAAGACGACTCCGTCCATTTCTGGGGTTGATTGCCCTTGGCAACAATGCGTGTCATCGACTCTGCATCTGTGCCGTTATTTCTGGTCTCCTGCTTATACCATTCTAGTTCTTATTGAAGGCAAGAATGATAATCAGATAATGGTCAACACTTTTAATTTAAGAAGAAATGTGTTGCTAGTGCGAAAAGCTGAAGGATGCCGGCGTGTCCTGTGTCAGCCGTCGAAGATAATTTTAGGATCAAATTATTATTTTTGCCATTGACCACACATGGTCTTCCTTTTGTTCAAATTGTACAAGTTGTGGGTAGTGCGTCTGTGTGTGTGTGTGTGTGTGTGTGTGTGTGTGTGTGTGTGTGTGTGTGTGTGTTGTGTGTGTGTGTGTGTGAGGTGTGGTGTGTGCCGTGGTTGTGTGTGTGTGTGTGTGTGTGTGTGTGTGTGTGCGTGTGTGTGTGTTCTTCTTCTTCTTCTTCCTTTAAACAAAATAATAATTCACATATGTGACTTTAGACTGATCTTGCAATGATCATGTTAAAAACATGTGTCAGCAAGTTGCACCAATAGAAATTTATGTAAACACACACGCACACACACACACACCACACACACACACACACACACACACACACACACACACACACACACACACACACACACACATACACACACACACACACACACACACACACACACACACACACACACACACACACACACACACACAACACACACACACACACAACAACACACAAACACACACAACACACACACACACACACACACACACACACACACACACACACACACATGCGCGCGCACACACACCACACGCACACACACACAGAACCCCCAGAAAAAAAGCTTAATTTGGTAATAATGAGCCAGAGAAGTTCTTCCAAGTGCTTAAGTGCAAGGGCACAATTATAATATTCGCCAAGCCCAAAAGAAAGTTGATTCCGGTTCAAACCAAAACTACATCCACATAAAACCACATTACACAATGGACTCAGGACACCGACACAAATGATTGTGGCTGTGTATGAGCTAACTCACGCATGGAATGGCATCAAAGGTTGTGTTTGACGTTGGTGCGATTCTGCCGACATTATAACCAACTGGAAGAGAAGATCATAACACGGAACTCACAATGGGCCTCAGAGAAACAGGCGATTCCCGGCTTTCTTTTCAGTGGAGTCGTGTATGAACATTTGTCTGTCGGCATTTCCAAACAAGCGGTCCATTGAATTGGTAGCCCCCTTCTTGAAAACCGACACCGTCTCTTGTCCCTCTAGTTGGCTGGTTCAACAACACGTCGTGCAGGAAAGCGGAAAACTTGATTAGTTGTAATTCCAAATTAATAACGACCTCTCCTCGCTCTCTGTTCCTCTTGCCGTGTTTGGTGGCACGTGTCTTCCGTAACCTTGGCACGTGCGACTAAAAAGGAGGAGAAAGGTGACAGAGACACAGAGAGAGAGAGAGAGGGGGGGGGAGGAGGATAGGGGTAGGAAGGGGGATAAGGGTAGGGAGGAGAAATAGTAGGAAGGGGCGAGGGGGTGGGGTTACAGATTTTGATTAATGTAGTAACTGCAGTTCCTAACATCACTAGTTCAGTCCTTCACATCCATAAAAAGCCCGCTGCATCCACGTTTCAAGCGAAGCGGAGATGAAAAAGCAATTATTATATTATTATTATTATATTGTTTTTTTAAACTCTGTGTCTGTCTGTCTCTCTGTCTCTGTCTGTGTGTGTGTGTGTGTGTGTGTGTGTGTGTGTGTGTGTGTGTGTGTGTGTGTGTGTGTGTGTGTGTGTGTGTGTGTGTGTGTAGTGTGTGTGTGTGTGTGTGTGTGTGTGTGTGTGTATGTGTGTGTGCTGTGTGTTGTGTTGTGTTGTTGTGTTCTCTCTCTCTCTCTCTCTCTCTCTCTCTCTCTCTCTCTCTCTCTCTCTCTCCTCTCTTCTCTCTCTCTCTCTTCTCGTGCTCTTCTCTCTGTTCTCTTCTCTCTTCATTCATTGTACTTTTTAATGTTATTATTACTCATTCATTCATTTTTTGTTTGTTTTACATAGGCTATTTTATTTCTATGTCTTTGTTCTTTTTACTTTTTACTTCTTTTTTTTAAATTATCTCTGTATTTATTTGGGGAGAGCAAAATAAAATGCGAGAAAAAGAAAGAAAAAGAAAGAAAGAAAATGACCAGTGGAACAACAAAACCACCATCGGGATCGCTGTGCTGTTTGAACCCAAAATGGGAAAAAATCTGCCTTGTGCCTGCATGACCTCCCCTTTCTGTCTCTTTGTGAAAAGAGAATGAAAAGCTGAAACTTGAGACAGAGTGGGGACTGGCAAAAAATTAGGATTTGGCCACAAAAATCATTACAGCACCAGGGATGGGAGGAGACTGCGGAGGAGGGAGGGGTGGCGGAGGGGGGGAACACTGCTTTAACTAAGACCAGAAAAGTAAACAGCGCCTCTCACGGTCTGCAATGTTCATTACCTCCCTTTTGTTGGCGAGGGGAGACTTCATTAATCGGGACCGTATCACTTTCATGTCCTTCCTCTGTCCAAACTAGAGCCACCGGAACAGATGATGCCGCTGCCAGAGTCTCTCTCTCTCTCTCTCTCTCTCTCTCTCTCTCTCTCTCTCTCTCTCTCTCTCTCTCTCTCTCTCTCTCTCTCTCTCTCTCCCCCCCCCCTCCCCTCCCCCACCCCTCTCCCTTTCTCTCAGCTTGATCCTGTTACTAAGGCCTATTTAGAAACTTTGCTCTGTTTACTAGTTGCAGTCTACTGTATATAAATTTACAGACTGCGTCCAAAATGAAATTATTTAACAGTTGCTATACCGTGTTACACACCCAACTCTTTGTTAATGAACGTTCATTAAGCTGTCTCTTTGTTAATGAACGTTCAGTAAGCTGTAAGCCTTTAAATAAGTTGAGCTCAGTTTAAGCAACCTCGATTTTTCGCAAAGGTTTTTCATTGCAGTCTGTAACATAATACTAGTAAAGAGATTTCTTAGCGCCTAAGCTTACAATAAAGTCGTAAGAGAGTGCATTATCAGGACCAAATGTAACAAGCATACAAGGTACCAGTCCTGCAAGGCATATAGCAGATACCAGCACACAGTGATCACAAACCAAAGATCTCTCACAACTAACATAAGGATGTTAAACCCAAACAAACTTTCGCTGTTATTTCAACAGTATTGTACAGACAAAAACTTCAACGCATAAGAGTATAACGACTCCAGTTTCTGATCTGCAGATAGAAACTACACACTGATTGTCTTAACAGTCTGACTCGTTTCCTTTGAACTCGAAGACAGGTGTAATAATTATTTTCTCTTTCTCTTGGCAAAGCATTTTTTCCACAGTTTTGTCCTTGTTTGCACATTTCCGTGACTTGAACATTCCACTGATTCCCTCCAAAGTAGGAAGTTCACACTTTTTAAAATATCAGCACATTCCTTCCAGCGTCTACTACATGTTGAACTTTCGCGTCAGAGTCATAAGTCCTACAGCAATGCTACTTTCACCACTTCTGCTTTGGACCGACTAATTTCGGCTTCGCAGTCTGTGAAACTGTGGAACTGACCGTAAGATGTTAGAGGGCCCATTTTCACCTCTTTTTTTCTTTTTTCTTTTTTTCTTTTTAACATCTGGGGGTGATTTAAAATAATATGGATTTAAACGGGAATTTATTTGGGGGAAATACGCAAAATGCAATGCGCGCGTGTGTAATAAACAAAATGCTTAAAACAAGACATCCGGAGCAGATTCCATTCTCCAAGCAATCAGATTTCTTTTCTTTCATTTTTTCTCCCCCCCCCCCCTCCCCCCCCCCCCCCCCCCTTTCTGACTTCCGGTAGGGTAGAAGTTTCTTCTCAGCGTTTTGCCTGTCTCTGAATGTCTGGATCTACAGGCTACAAAAGGAACCCGTAAGAGCAATACGATGTGCAGCTGAGGAATTTACTGTGCGACTGATAATTTTCCTGTTTTGAATTTCTCGTCGCCGGCCCTGTTCCTCACTGGCATTAATTAAGACACCTGTACGGGCCCTGTCGCAACATCAAACGATGGTTCAAACTGTTCCAACCGCTCGCATGTCCGTGCCAACATCGAACTTATCGCTTGCGACCGACTAATGATCAGCAACTTGCGTACAGTGCGTGAGAGTCAGATTAAGATCTAATGGTGCTGTACGCCTTATTTGGGTCGTCGGAACACTAATATGTGAAACTTCCAGTCCGGGCATAAGTCCAGAAACGGCTGAAAGGTGTTGAGGGGCGGAGGCGGGGTGGGTCAGGGTGGCGGAGGGGGTATAGGTAAGCGCAGAGTTACGTGCAAACTCTGCACACAGGTCTGGTTGATCTTGAAGTGTTGCTTTACGTCCACAGAAACCGTAGGCTTATTAGGGACGGGAGCCCAGGACGGCCACCTCGACTTTCACACAGCTCCTGAGCTCTGAGTGTCTTGAGTTCCAGTTCAATGGTGCTTTACGTCCATAGAGACCATAAGGCTTATTAGGGACGGGAGCCCAGAACGGCCACCTCGACTTTCACACAGCTCCTAAGCCCTGGAAAGTCTGGTCAATTGTTTGAGTAAACAAGGCGACAATCGATGTGAAAACATTTCACGCTTGACCTATTTTCTGCTTCGGTGGTGTCCAGCCGGCATCGACATTGTGTATCCTGTAAGTGTCAAAAGTAAACATGGTGCTTAATCGTCCACAGAAACCATAAGGCTTATTAGGGACGGGTAGTGTAAGTGTCTCCGAAAGGATTCACAGGTTTGCAGTTCGTTCTCGCCCAGATATAACCTTCGTGGTTGACTGGGTGTTAAAAAACAATTATCTGTCTATGGCAGTTCGTTGGTTCAGACGATTTGACAAAGCACACAACGGAGAGTTTTTACAAAGCAAATACTGGGAATGAGTGAACAACGGCTGGTGAGGTTGACAAAATAGAACAGATCTAAGGAAATACATTTCCCTAGATATGTTCTATAAAGAAAATACAGACTGCACAACACGAAAAGTATTTTTTCAGGATGAACCTCTGGTAGAGTTTATGTACCTTGTATTTACACGCATGCCAGGTAAGAGTTACCGTAGGCCACACCCACCCACACACACACCCACACCCACCCCCCACCCACCACACACACACACACACACACACACACACACACCAACACACACACACACACACACACACACACACACACACACACACACACACATTTTTGATGAGTTAGAGCTTTCGGCAGTTTCAGAGAATGACGCAATCTCGAATAAGTTTCTGTTTATTTGTGTTTTTTGGGTGTGATTTAAAAACAATGACTCGATGACAAATGATTTTTGGTCAGTGAGTTTTTGTTTTGCTGTTTGTTTGTTTGCTTGTTTGTTTGTTTGTTTGTTTAACAAAAAAGGAGTTAATTAGTGCTCGAAAGACATTTCACAAACACAACAACAAACACCTGAGTCTCCTACAGTAACTCTCACCTGGCTTGCGAGTAAATACAAGTAATTTAAACTCCACCAGAGGTACATCCTCAAAATAAAAATGTCCCACAGTGCCATATACCCTCCATTTCAGTTTGTTTGTTTGCTCTGTTTTATTTTGTTTTCGTCCGCACAAACGCCCTGATATAACCATACTGGTTGACTGGGAGTAAAACACCAAGTTATTTAATTACTCGTCCGCACGCTGCAGGTAGGTTATTGGTACAATGGTAGGAGACAAGGTTTTATTGAGCTTTTGGCCCCTTGGGGTACATGCATAGGTCTTGATAAGCGCTAGTTGAATGAAAGTATAAAAATAGCCCCATCCTTCAACCCCCCCCCCCCCCCACCCTCTCTCTCTCCCTCTCTCTCTCCCTCTCTCTCTCTCACTACAACTCACACGCGCCCCGACACCACACACACACACAACACACACACACACAACACACACAATACCACACACACACAAAACACACACACACACACACACACACACACACACACACACACACACACACACACATAGCATTAAAAGTTCCTGCTCACGCCATCCACAGGCTACCCGGTGATTGACGGGTGGATGCGAAAGGGAGCGGGGAGGGGAGGAGTGAAAGTAAAAGCTGCGGGTGGAAATTGCTGCTCACACCTTCAAACAGTTAGCACGTGCCCGCGGGGGCAAGCCGGGAGATTTCGCCGCTCGGCCACCGTCAACAGCGGAGGAGAGATTTGAACCACCATCCCTCTCTTCGCCCTTAAAGGGTGGCCATTGTGTCAGGGCCTTTGTTCCCCAAAGCCTGGCCTTTGGCCAAGACTGGCTCTCTCTCCAGTGATCACTAACTCTCGTTATCATTTCAAACCGGCAAAAATGTGCGAGTTCCGGTTTCTAGATTAATACATAAAACTAAGCCCACAAATCTTGAACGCAATACATGACCTAAAGCTAACTGCTTGCATAATCCTGTTTAACGACTAAAAAGGGACATTATTTTATTGATAGCATATATATATGTTATGATAACATGACAGGCAAACTTTGTGAGGTGCGATCGTTTTATGATTTGGTATCATTTGATTATTTGATATATATTATGAAATTGCCTGAATCCAAATTGCCTGAATATATATATATATATATATATATATATATATATATAGAGAGAGAGAGAGAGAGAGAGAGAGAGAGAGAGAGAGAGAGAGAGAGAGAGAGAGAGAGAGATTATAAAATTTCCCCGTGGAAAAGTCCAGTCAAAACCGCAATTATTTTTGGTTTAACTCGGTATGTAGTTAAAAACTATAAGACTGAGAAAAACATTCTCAGCTCATGGTACGACAGAAAGACGCTGGAGCTTTTGCCGTTTCATTTTCAATGCATGCACTGAGGTAATTGCTAGTCCTCAACATGCACTTATATTTGACACGTATAATTATGGCATCGCGCTGTTTTTGACACTGAAAAAAATCTCAAACAACTAATGATTGCTTGCGTCATAAAACAAGATCCAAGCACATAAATGGTTAAAAATATAAATAAAATTATTATTATGACAAAACACAACGTGCGAATTTTCGTGGTAAGCCCCTTTTCTTAACGTTTAACTGTTGTTAAAGTGTTGTTGTGTAGCTTGAAAAAGGGGCTTACCTCCAAAATTTGCACGTTGTGTTTTGTCATAAGAAACAGCAGATTTGTTGTTGTTGTTGTTGAAGTTGTTTTTCTTTTTCTTTTTGGTTGTTGCTTTATTGTTGTTGTTATTGTTGTTGCTTTTCGTTTTTTATTTATTTATTATTCTTTTATTGTTTTTTGTTTGTTTGTTTTTGTTATCTTTTGGATTTTGTCACTGAAACCGACCCAGACTTTCTGGGCCGCTTGCATGCATGCACAGTGACCATAAATCGTCCAGTCACCGACGACTACGAATGGATTATCCACACCGAACAACCGCCCTGATGTATCGCTGCTTGTTGAAATCAAGGGCAGCCGTGTCCCACCACTCAAGAAACAACCACTGGACGCATTCGGGAGCCGCCATGTTTGCTCTCGCTCAAACCGCGGCACGTGCGCGTGATTTCAGAGCGGCACGCGCTAATGGCCGCCACGCGCGCTCTGTCTTGACAGCACGCTTCCGTGACGAACCGCTCGTGCCTGGCTCTAACAGGCAGGTAATCTACATTAAGTAACTCCCCGGCCTCGTTCCCCGCCCCTTGCTTCTTCTGTGACTGCATCTAGAAGACAAGCGAGCGGTAATCGTGGAAATTGTGTTGTGAAAATGTATACCGCCCCTGCTGCGACAGTTCGGAAGGAGGGGGTGGGATTTGCAATCAAAAGAACAAAAGACATTACCGATAGGCCTATGGCTGGCATTTCTCTTTTAGCTCTTCTTCTTCTGGCCCCCCCACCATTTGTGTGTGTGTGTTTTGTTTTGTTGGTGTTGTTTTCTTTCTTTCTTTCTTTCTTCTTTTTTTCTTTCCTTTTTGTTTCTCTTCTTCTTCTTAATACATTTTTATAGCTTTGTCCTCATTTTCCTACTTTTTTTCTCATTACTTCCCCCACCTACACCCACCCACTTTTTTTTTTTTTTTTTTTTTGGGGGAGTGGGAGGTGGGGGGGCGGACGAGTTAGGGGAAGGGAACTAGCACTATCGATCGAGAGAGAAGATAGATACACCTTGTCTGCAGCCTGAGTGGACTGCCATCCCATCTCACGACCCGTCTGATCGAAGAGACGACGAGCACCGCGCGCACATCTGCCTTGGGAGAGAAGTGAAAGAGAAACCCGTTTTTTGTCGGCGCAGCCACAATGGTGGCCATCTTTGATCCTGTAGTAGAGGGGGTGGGGGTGGGAGGGGAAGGAGAGGGAGGGAGGGGAGAAAGGGAGGATGATCCCAACAACGCTGTCCTCCGAGTGTCCGAAACGAATATGGATGCGTGCTGCTCGCTCGTTCGTTGGTGGTAGAATCAAGGTTCGCTGTTAAGGCCCATTAGCGGCTTCTTTGCGCTTGCCAACGTGGTCAAACGCGTTTAAAGCAAAACCTGCATGTGACACCAGCGGGTGAGGCACTTCTCTCTCTCTCTCTCTCTCTCTCTCTCTCTCTCTCTCTCTCTCTCTCTCTCTCTCTCTCTCTCTCTCTCTCTCTCCCGTCTCTCTCTCCCTCTCTCTCTCTCTCTCTCTCCTCCTCCTGCCTCTCTCTCTCTCTCTCTCTCTCTCTCTCTCTCTCTCCCCCTCTCTCTCTCCTCCCTTCCCCCCTCTCTCTCCCTCCCTCTCCCACTCTCTCCTTTTTTTTCTTTCTTCTTTTCTGTCTCTCCCCTCCCACCCCCATTTCGATGAAGTGATATGGTGTCACGCATAGGTCTGAGATGGGCTAATACATTTTTGATGATATCAACCAAATGATTATGAGGAAGCCTCTGATCCTTTTCTTTGTTCTGTTTCCTTTTGAGTTGGTGCCGTTGGTCGAATGAATAAAGATATCAACCATGTAATTGCCCGGGATGGGGGGTGGGGGTGGGGGGGAGGAGGATCTTTTTTACGCAGTCAATATTCTCTCATCGGTTCCAGTGGAGCGGATCGTCATGGTGATGTTGGTTTTGAAGAGTTTCACATCCTGTTGATTACCACTGACATTGTTAACGAACATGCGGAGCAGTCAGTCTCAAAAGACATCTGCAGCTAACTTTCGCTGGGCAGCTTTCTCAGATGTGTTTGTGTGTGTGTGCGTGCCGTGCGTGCGTGCGTGTGTGTGCGTGCGTGCCGTGCGTGCGTGCGTGCGTGCGTGCGTGCGTGCGTGCGTGCGTGCGTGCGTGCGTGCGTGTGTGTGTGTGTGTGTGTGTGTGTGTGTTCACTCTTCTTCAGCGAACACTGGAATTGTTTCAAACGGCGTGGAGCGCGTATGGACTTTTCCGAGCGCATAGGTGAACTTAACCGAACTAAACTCTTCATCAAATACAGTTACCTAGTTCTCGTTTTCTAGTCAAAATTACAGGCATCGCTTTGCTTCCTTTAACAAACTGCATCGATTTAAAAAGAAACAGCTTCACCGGCAATGAATACAAGGCAAAAACCGAACCCTGCAGTCACAGAGACAGGACAGCGGGGCTGACCCGAAGTGATTTAATTATGAAACGAAATCCGATTCCTGCATTGAACAAATGTTTAAATTCCTAGCTAACCCGTGCAGACGTCAGATTTGGGGGCGTCACCAAATGTGCAAAAAAGATAAAAACCGCATCGCAACAATATCCCTATTTGCTCCGTTCAGTTTGCACCGTATAAAAGATATCCGTTTTCAAACTTGGCACCGTTTTGATTGTTCCCTGAGTAAATCTTGCTTTGTGGACCCGGTTTGAACTCAACTGCCGGATTTTATTCGCCGTTGTGGACTTGTGTGAACCGAACTGCTCAGGTCTATTCACCGCAGTAGCACTTTGCGCGAACAATAAGACTGCGCGGGAGAGCAAACTAGCCACCGGAAACGACTCGGCGCAACGGAAGTGACGACTACGAGGTCAGTCCTGTGACCCGACAGAGAGACAGGTGAAGGTTTGTAGCTTGGTTAATTCAGTTTCGCGTGCTGTTGGTCGTTTCTTCTTCTTCTTCTTCTTCTTCTTCTTCTTCTTCTTCTTCTTCTTCTTCTCTTTCTTTCTTTCTTTCTTTCTTCTTCTTCTTCTTCTTCTTCTTCTTCTTCTTCTTCTTCTTCTTCTCCTTCTTCTTTATGTTTTGTTTTTTAATCGGTGTGGAAGTTTCACAACCCCGTGAATTTTATGCGCGTTTGTTTGGTTAGTTTTTCTTTTTCGTTTGCTTTGTTGCTGTTTTTTGTTTTTGTTTTTGTTTCGTTCCCTTTTTGTTGTTGTTGCTTTTTGTTGTTGTTTGTTTTTGTTATAGATTTTTGTTGTTGATTGTTTTTGTTATTGATTTTTGTTGTTGTTTGTTTGTTTCTTTTTTTTTGTTTGGGAGATGGGGGGGGGGGGGGGGGGGGGAGTGGAGGAGTTTCAAGTGGCAGGATGGAGGAATAGTTTTGCTTGCATCAGTAACTGTTATTCTTTTAGCCCACATGTTCACTTGAATCTTTGTGTATACTTGTTATAACTATGTATTAGAAAAATACATTTCTTCTGAATTTCCTTTTAGTAGTCATCTATGTCTGATGCTCTAAAGCTAAATAAAATCCCAAAATAAGTAGCGTCTTGAAGCAATGTTAATACTGTACCTTTAATTTGCCACAAATGTAGGCATGAAATTTAACTATGTCCAAAGTGCAAAAACGACAACTACAACAACAAAAATAAAAAATAAAAACAAACAAAAACACTTACAAAATGTGTGATCATTTGATGCAAAGATGCGATCCAAAAACATAAAATGTTTAGAGGAACACTTTTTATTAGAACCAGACACAACATGCGAATTTTCAGGGCAATCCCCTTTATCAAGCTACAAAACGACACTTAAGCAACAGATAAAGGGTGAAAAACGATGAAAATGAAGAGGAGAACGATTAAGGAGATGAAAAATGAGATGGAGAGCTAAGCGAACACTGATGCAAAGGTGTGTCTCTACAATGCGCACTATAATTATAGTATCACTATACGTTTTCAAGCTTGTAGACCTGCAAACGTTCGCCTACCCGAAGTGCACGTGTGTTTGACGTCCTGTCAACCGCACAAGGTCACCTCAGGACGACCAAACGCTGTCATAAGCAGATGCACGTTTCAAAGCTCTTCTAATATGTAACACCTTTCTTTCTCGAGTCAAATCTATTAAAGTTATCTATACACAAGTATAAAACAAACTATAAGTACACAAACAATAAAGACACATCTTCGAGAAGCTAGTCGTTCCAAATACAGACTCCTGCAGGATCCAAACACACAAAGGTTTAAAAAAAATATTTAAACGATGGTTTTATTGGGACAAAAATAAAACATGCGCGACATTTTCGGCAAGCCCATTTTTCTAAGCAACGGATTGATGGGTAAACGATAGCTAAAAAAAGAAAAGAAATTAAATTGTTGAAGTGTTGTTTTACGTCCACAGAAACCGTAGGCTTATTAGGGACGGGAGCCCAGGACGGCCACGATTTATTTTTTATTTTTTAGGACACTGTCTACTTATGCTATTCTTGTTGGCGGTGTTGGTGTGTCTGAGGGTGTTGGCCTATTCCTGCAGGTGCAAGCATGCAGCATCCAGCGACATACATTTGCATGGCAGCTGCAGCGCTGGACTTCCGGAAACAGCCGATCGCATTGATACCGAATACAATACAACGCAACTTTATTGTCGCTGTGGGTGGTATTATTTGGCGGCAGTAAACACATCAAAACCTAAAACATCCCATAAAGATTATTTGGGACTTCGCGATTAGTGAAGAAATCTTTCACACACACAACACACACACACACACCACACACCACACACACACACACACACACACACACGACACGACACATATACGCACCGCGCGTGCACACACACAAACACACACGCGCGCGCATACACACGCACGCGCACACACACACACACGCACGCACTGGGGCACGCATGCACGAACACACACACACACACACACACACACACACACACACACACACACCATACAGGTGTCCCTTCTCCGGAACCACCCCGGCCCGTGACGGATGAACTTGTGTCCGCCGCAGCGAGCGTGCAGTTGTGATTACGGTCAGCTGCTGCCCACCCGCCCTCCGGCCAGAGGCTTGCTGACCAGCGATGAACCAACGTCCCTACCCTGTAAAAACTTTACACGTCCTCCACAAAGCCCTTTCTTCCCGCACTCAAAGAGCATATTCTTCTCGCCCAAAGGACCTATTCTTCCCGGCTGAAAGGCAGCGGTCACTCGAGGTCCAGTTCTGACCGTTGCGTCGTGCTTCGCTGAGTGATGGACGGGCACCCGTGGTTACCACTTAACCTGAGGGTCATCTCTCTCTCTCTCTCTCTCTCTCTCTCTCTCTCTCTCTCTCTCTCTCTCTCTTTACTCTCTGACTCTTACCTCTCTCTTCCCTGATATGACTGTATCTTGCTATAATCTCTCCTCTCTCTCTCTCTCTCTCTCTCTCTCTCTCTCTCTCTCTCTCTCTCTCTCTCTCTCTCTCTCTGTGATATAACGGCACTGATTGACTGGGCGTAAAACACCAATTTACTCTCTCTCTCTCTCTCTCTCTCTCTCTCTCTCTCTCTCTCTCTCTCTCTCTCTCTCTCTCACATCAGTGTGGTTGACATGATTATGTCTGTCATTGCCTGCGACATTCAAAAATGTATTAGTTCTTACTGTTATTTGTATTGCTGTTCTTGCTGCTACTGTTTCGTAATATCGTTTGAGTGTCGGCAATATTATAAACGTTATTTGTCCATATAGCTTAGCAAGGACAGACTGTAAGAATAGGCTATTGCCCAAAATCTCAATCACTGGATTATAAAGTTCCGAGTTCTCTCTCTCTCTCTCTCTCTCTCTCTCTCTCTCTCTCTCTCTCTCTCTCTCTCTCTCTCTCTCTCTCTCATCTCTCTCTCTCTTCTCTCTTTTTTTCTCTCTCTCTCCCTCTCTCTCTCTCTCCCATTCTCTCTCCTCTCTCTCTCTCTCTCTCTCTCTCTCTCTCTCTCTCTCTCTCTCTGTAATATGTTAGTTGTATGATAAGCAGTAAGCCCCTTCTCTAGTTAACGACAGAGGAATGGATGCAGAAATACCCCGAGTATTGCGTCAAATGAACATTTCACACAAACACACTCTGCTACAATTTTAGAGGATTGCTCTCAGAGTGCCCCCACCCACCTGCCCCCCCCCCCAGCCCCCTCCCAAGGTCTGTCGCCTGCCCCCCTACCCCCCTCCCACCCACTCCCACTCCACCCATACCCCACAACTCCTCTGTGCTGTCCCTCTCGACCCCTGGCCTGCGAGTCGGGGACAGTTTGATCTGGACGCGGTCAGTCGGCTTCATTACCATTTTAGTGGTCAGCTGGGTTTGATCTGGGTCTGGAAGGGCCGAGCGCAGAGCGAGAATTGAGCTGCGGCGAAACAAAAAGTGCCTGCCTGTTATATGGCCGTTGTGTTTGCTAAGGGATTAATGACACGTCGTTAGTATCAATCATTGGTCCTTCACATTCTCTCCACGTGTGCCTTGTTTCCACTTTGCACGTTTGGCCTGGTGCTGCCTAATTGAAGCTACACACACACGGCACTCGCACACGCACGCACGCCACGCACCCACGCACGCACCCACTCACCCACCACCCACGCACCCACACACACACGCACTGCACGCACGCACGCACGCACGCACACACACACACACACACACACACACACACACACACACACACACACACACACACACACACACCAGAACAATGAATAACACTATAAAAAAAATCAATAAGAACTCGCAAACTGTGACTGCTCTTTCATGCGTCTAATGCAGTTTCGTTCCCCTCCCCCCCTCTTCCCACTCCCCCCCTCTCTCTCTCTCTCTCTCTCCCTCTCCTCCCTCTCTCTCCCTCTTGAATGTGATTTCTATTGCTATACGCTCTCTGTCTTTTCCTGAGTGGACTACAGACCAAGCTTAGCCCATCAAAGCACAAGCACGTGCTTCTCTACACGCTACATAAAACTCTTACAACAAACATGACTATGTACAAGACACAACCCAAGACATTCAAAGCATCGACGAGTAACAAAACCAACATCAAATCAATGACCGCACATTGGAACATGTAGAATACTCCGCGGGTTACCTCCCCGACATCAAAGGGGCCGGAACTCCTTGTAGTCAGGGAAGAACGATAACTCTCTGGGAGGCGCCATGGTCACCTACGACATCGCGAGGAAAGTGTGAAACCCGCCCGCTCTCGCACGAGCCATCGTCAGCCTAGCTGTTGAAATGGTACAGAGGTGTAGAGAGTCTTGAGACGCATAGCAGTGGGAGACCGCTTTGGGAACCAACACCTCTCAAACAGATCTAGTCATGTTGCTTTAACCGTATCTCTCTCTCTCTCTCTCTCTCTCTCTCTCTCTCTCTCTCTGTGTGTTTCTGTGTGTGTGTGTGTGTGTGTTTCTGTGTGTGTGTGTGTGTGTGTGTTTCTGTGTGTGTGTGTGTGTGTTTCTGTGTGTGTGTGTGTGTGTGTGTCTCTCTCTCTCTCTCTCTCTCTCTCTCTCTCTCTCTCTCTCTCTCTCTGCAGATTTGTCTGAAGATGCCACTGAATGTTTGTCTTGGGTCCTGTGAGTCTCTTGTTCCCCTATTGAAAGGGGCTGTTGGCCTATTTAAGTAAATATGTCAGTGTCTCTCTCTCTCTCCTCTCTCTCTCTCTCTCTCTCTCTCTCTCTCTCTCTCTCTCTCTCATTAATACATTTACGGTGTACGCATGATCCTTAAGAGATTAAGGCATTGGACCATGGCTTGAGACAGGTAGATAGGTAGGCAGGTATGTCGGCAGCCTAACTGACCCTAATATGTCAACCCGACATCCGAGGACATTAAGCCCCACAAAAGCCCAACTGGTTTTGGAACACTCTGTCAACAACGCAGTCCACGCCAGGGCGAGAGGCTGCGGGTTCGAACCTAGGTTCGGGTGGCGTGCAGACACTGCTGGGCTAATCAAGTTCCGATGCAGCCTTTCGCGTTGTGTATTTTTCGCATGCACACTTCACAAGTTGGCTCCACAGCCGCCGCTGGCCAACCGTTTTCCTAGCAGAGAGGGGGGGGGGAAACGGTCGGGGGGCGGGGGGGAGAGCTGGAGGGAGAGGCGAGAGACAGGGAGAGAGAGAGACAGGCAGACAGACAGAGAGAGACAGAGACACAAACAGACAGACATAGCCAGAGACAGAGAGTATGTTTAAACAGGAATTTATTCATGTACAAAATAACGTAAGTAAACATGGTCCACATAAGGCTTATTAGGGACGGGGAGAAGGGGGGAATGGGGTATAAGAGTAAGTAAGTAAACATGGTGCTTAACGTCCACATGAACCATTAGGCTTATTAAGCATATGAAAATAACGATACAATGCAAAGTTTATGGGAAAAGTGGACAAACCTTAATGCATTTACGCGGTGCGCTCATTTACATACTTGCTAAAAAAAAAAAAAAATTAAAGTAACAAAAAAGAAAAACGCATTGAAGGTGGACAAACAATCCAAAAACAATTCTATTTAATTAAAAAAAAAAAAAAAAGTTATAAAAGGAAAAAAAAGTATAGAGTACAAACAGACAGAAACAGAAACGTTCCGGTTCAAACTATTCCTGACGATTAAGCAAGACGACCGTGGCACCTCAGTGGACTAATTCAAACTTAGGGAACCAGGCGGCAGGCAGTTAGACAGGAGGGACCAGCAGGTGTACCCGCCTCCTCGGCAGGTAAGTACTCAGTGAACCCCGGGTACCAGCAGCAGCAGCAGCGATGTCCTTGTCACGGCCCCTTCCCTGTCAACGCGGCTATGCGCTCTCCCACCTCGCTCCTTTGACGGTGTCGGAGCTGGCGCGAGCTAGCCGGTACTTGACAGAAAACGGAGTGTGCAACACTTTTCAATAGGAAACGCAGAGAAAGAAAGAAAGAAGGTTGGGGAAGTTTCAATGCACCTACGACAACCGCGAACACAATCTTACAGCCACAATAAACCGCCATCGAACAACGAAAGGGGAGATCAATCGAAGAAAAGGTCGCGAGGATCGTTCTATTCGGGGCCGGACGACTTAACGTCGGTTATGGAGTGACCACATAAACAGGGCCCTGAGTTTACGATGCAGTAAACTCGGACTTCATAGATGTCCAGCTTCCCTGCCGATTGTCCACGCGTCGTCCAGAGCTCGCTGGGGAGTCCGCGGTCCCTCGCTGGTCGTGATTGTGCTCATTCGTCCGCCATCACAATGGTCAGGTAATTGAGCAAGGGGCGCTAACTCTCAGCTATCACTGCGGACGGCGGTCGCGCAGCAAGAGTCGGTCAGGTGCGAAAGGTGTGTTGAGGCAGACTTAGCTGACTGACCGTGCTGGACAATCGGTGTACTCGTATATTGCAACAATTACAGGTCAGAGTCACGAAGATGTGTGCAAGAAATCACACTTTAAAGTTATGAGATGGTTCCGAAATAGTCATGGACTTTCAGCCGTGCTCTCTCTCTCTCTCTCTCTCTCTCTCTCTCTCTCTCTCTCTCTCTCTCTCTCTCTCTCTCTCTCTCTCTCTCCAAAGTTGTGAGACCTTTTCAAGCAAGTTTTCAGATTACTTTTGAAATACTTTTTTAATAGTTGGTTTTAAAAGACAGAAATCCAGGTTATAACTCCAGCATTCCCTTTGAAGTTTTCCATGGGGGATTGAGCTCTATCTTTGCAATTTATCTGAGTCCGACTTTTTTTTATCTTGTTTTATAATTCGAATTAATTTAGTGCCGTTCTTTCAAATGATTAGCTCTAATAATTATATTAGGTCGTGGTTGACCGAGCGTGAAGCAGTATGGATCTATCTTCCAACTGAACAGGCTCACTTTCTGCGTTGTTATTTAAGCCATAAGGTGTCTCTTAGTTTGTTTCTCCGTTAAATCATTAAAAAAAAAAAGAAGACCAGATGTAGTGCGAACTCTTTTGTTGACGTATACATTAACTGACTCACCCGAGATTTTTAATGTGTGGATCACTTCAAAATAAAATTATTTTATACAGGTGCTAACGCACAGAAACACAACACCCAAACACACACACACACACACACACACACACACACTCTCTCTCTCTCTCTCTCTCTCTCTCTCTCTCTCTCTCTCTTCTCTCTCTCTCTCTCTCTCTCTCTCTCTCTCTCTCTCTCTCTCTCTACACACACACACCACACACACACACTTAAAATATGGACATACACATACACACACACACACACCACACACACACACACACACACACACACACACCACACACACACACACACACACACACTCGCGCACGCACGCACGCACGCACATACACACACACACACACACCACACACACCACCACCCACACACGCACACACACACACACACACACACACACACACACACACACACACACACAACGTCAATACATCACAGGCCTCATGGCAAAAGGCAGCAAACACGGCCCATCTCACAGCCCACCTACCAACCCTCTTTTCCCCGTTCGTAACCCCCCCCCCCCCCCCCCCCCCCACCCCACCCAAAAAACAAAACAAAAACGACACAAAAAACACACACGCTAAGACTAGCTGGGCAATCAAGATGGAAAGATAGCTTGATGAGAATCAAGGCTGCTTGACGTGTCCGTGGGGGGGCTAACGACGTGATGGCGACGGCACCAGCGCCAGCGTCATTAATATTGCATGGACGGCAGGTGACATGATTAGCAAGGTCACGTGCGCCTCGTAAAACTGGCGAGAAAAGAAAAGGGGGAGTGAAATGAAGCTTATGTAACTCTTTGACTCAAGCGAAAACACATAAAGTGACGGTTGATTATCAATAATTAAACCTAATTGGGGAAGGGGAGGGGAGGGAGGGTCTTAATCGCTTTTTATAACCTCCCCCCCCCCCCCCACCCCCACCCCCCACCCCACCCCCCCACCCCCTTGGTATTTTATGTGATTATTAATAATTATTAATTAGCTGTTTGTATCGCTGCTGCTGCTTTTGTTGCTGCTGCTGCTGCTGCTATTGGTTTGCTGCTATTGTTGTTTTATATGCACGTGAGTTGTGGAGGTGAGAGGCGGTGGAATCTCTGAACTGGTTCGTCAAACACACGTGGTCGGTATTTCCCACTCTTGGACACATCGGTCCTCCTTTCGTCAACAGCCCTAGTCCTCCTCCTCCTCTTCCTCTTCCTCCTCCCCCCCCCCCCTCCCCACTCCCACCCCCTCTATCTCTCTCTCTCTCTCTCTCTCGTCAACACCCCCTCCTCCTCCTCTTCCTCCTCCTCCTCTCTCTCTCTCTCTCTCTCTCTCTCTCTCTCTCTCTCTCTCTCTCTCTCTCTCCTCTCTCCTCCTCCACCCCTCTCTCTTCCTCCTCTTCCTCCTCCTCCTCCTCTCTGTCTCTGTCTGTCTGTCTGTCTGTCTGTCTGTCTGTCTGTCTGTCTGTCTGTCTGTCTGTCTGTCTGTCTGTCTCTCTGTCTCTCTCTCTCTCTCTCTCTCTCTCTCTCTCTCTCTCTCTCTCTCTCTCTCTCTCTCTCTCTCGTTCGCCTCTACTGTCTTTCTTTGTTTCTTTGTTTCTCGTCTGTCCTTTCTTCGTTTGTTGTTTCCTTGAAACTCTTCTAGCCGTAGGCTACTGTCATGTACATGCTGCGTCTAGAGAAATTACCGAGCATATACACTTTCCGAAAAAAGCATGCAACAATCACAAGTGGCTTGCGTCTCAAAAGATGTGAAGTGTTGAGGAGCTCGAGCTTGATGCGTTGCTTGCGGGTACAAAGCCAAGGGCATCACACCACCGATCACTTCGGGGAGAGAGGTGTGGAAGAGGAATTGCTCAACGATCTTTCTTGAAAAGACGAAAAGGGTTCAATGAATCCAACTTTAGAACTGTTTCAACGGCAACTCCGAGGATCGGATAGTTCTGAGAGACGGGGCGGAGGAGCGCATATGGGCTTCCCCGAGCGCGTACATACCATGAACCCGAACTGAGCTGAAATGTTCTAATTGACCCAGTCTTTCTCAAGGGTTTTTTCTCTCTTTCTTTCTTCCTGAAATAAAAACAAACATCTGTTGAGATAACAAACCGTAGGCTTTCTAACGGAACTACGACGTTCTCTTGCG
>JABMCL010001464.1:1035000-1040000 GCA_018857735.1 Alviniconcha marisindica
GGAACACATTCATGCCGAGTTCTGGCATGATGGCCAGTCAGCGTTGGTCTTGTACATCGCAGTCACAGGAAGGAATCTTGCAGCTGGAAACAATGGCGTCTTCTTCGGCTGTGACCGCTCTCCTCTCTTCTCCTATCTCCGTTCAAACCGATGTGAGTTATCTGTTGTATTGAAAATTGTAGTTGTCGTCATAGTCCTCGAAGTTGCTGCTATTATTGCTGTTGTTAACGTTACCACGATGTTGTTATTGGTGTTGTTTTGTTGTGCTGGTTGTTGTTTTTCATACCATCGTCGTTTATTGTTATCATTTTACGTTGCTTTTGAAACCGAAAGTAATTCCATGTGAAGTGAATTCTTTGTCAAGATTTAATTTAATTTACCAAACTATTGATAATTGTACTTTACGAAATAATTATACAAGTCATCTCGGTTTCTCTCTTGTAATGTTGTCATCTTTGGCCTTGTTCAAAACGGACAGTTTCGGGTAATGGCAAAATTAATTTGTCCAGATTCTGACGTTGGTAAATTAAACAAAAGCAATCAACTCTATTCCCTCCCGTCCCTGCCCCCCCCCCCCCCCCCCCCACACCACACACACACACACACACACACACACTCCGTCAGCCTACCACCACTCCTCGTACACGACCCCCTCCCCCTCCCTCCTCCACACACAAGAATAAGACTAAATACAATTTTTTATCGGATTATGATCTAATCTCGCCGAGTTGTCTCCGAAGATGTACTGGCGGGCACCAAAGTGCCAGGAGGTGGGAAAAGAGACTATACCGAACGCTACACTGTCACCACCATGATATTGCACTAAGAAGGGCAGCGGTGAAAGCCATCTTAATGTTTCATTAACCGTGCGCGAAAAAGTCACAAAGTGAGACACTGTCCATAAACTGCAACTTTGGAAGAGAAAGGAGAGCTGAAGCGGGATCGAACCGAGGTCCTTCCGCTTAACAGGCTAACGCCTTACTGCTAGGCCAAACTTTCTCACGCTAGTCTCTTGATTGTGCTCTATCTCTTTCTGTTGTCTTTTGAGTTTGTTCCTTTGACTGTATGCTTAATCTCTTCTTCTTCTTCTCTTTGCAGACCATCAGCTTCGCTACTGGACATCCTGCTTCATCAGCAAGCTTTCTGGTCCCCTCCTCCGCCTTCCAGCAAACGTTTGCATCTACCGCCGACATCTTGTCTTCCTCCGGAATCTCTTCCAAACTCCCCACCGGGAACTACGTCGATGCTCAGACATTATCGGCGACGTCGGGACAGTCTCACAACAAAACGGGTTCAGAAAAGTCCCAAAACCAACTCACCTCGGGAAGAACCGTCTGCCAGCCGTTCTCGGAAAGGCTGGAACTGTTCGCTCAAAACGCCGCTTCTCTCATCAGAGCTCCGCCCAGCTCTCCCATCACTTCCGCAGAGCCTCGACTGTCTTCTTTCCTCCAAGCCGCCTCCCAAGAACAGCAGCAGGTCTTCAAGCCAGCTGTGAGCGTTTCTGCTTCTCATCAGCAGCCGCAAACTCTTCCCGCGTCCCCTCGAAAAGGTTGTGCTTCGGCGCTCGTGGGGTTCTCGACCACAGACAAGCCCTACGGTTCTCCCACTAACAGCAGCTGTCTCTCTCCCGACAACTTCCTCAGCCCATCGCCTGCCGGGTACGGTGCGGACAGTCCCGCGAGCGGTTGCTACACCGGCTCTCCGGACACGGCGGCGGAGGACCAGATGGTTCTGGACGCCGACAGCGGCTTCAGTGACAACGTGACGGACAAGTCCACGTCGCCGGACAAGCAGGAGCAGTCCAAGGACGAGAACCAGACGTCGCAGAGCAAACGCAGACGAGTTCGCAAGTCCCGCGCCAAAGCACACGACCCCGTGGAGAGGACCATCGTCAAGAGGACGCGACGGGTGCGTGCCAACGACCGCGAGCGCTCGCGCATGCACGGGCTCAACGACGCTATGGACGAGCTCCGCAAGCACATCCCCAACGACGGCAGCGCGGGCAAGATGACCAAGATCGACACGCTGCGGACCGCCGCCAACTACATCCGCGTGCTGAAGCTGATGCTGGGCGAGATCGACAAGGGCGAGGACATGGTGAACTGGCCCGAGGACATGATCTCCGCCCTCAACAACCTCTACGTTCAGCCGGCATCCTCGCCGGAAACCGCGGGGATGATCTCCCCTGCCCCCAACGCAGCCTGTGAGGACGGGAGGCTGCAGAACTGTGTGTCTTCTGGCCCAGCTGCTGGTGCTGTTTTGGCCGCCGGTCAGTTTCCTGGCTACCAGAACCAGAACTGCGGTCTACTGCCGGACAACTACGGAACGGTGCACGGCAGCGCCAGCGGTTCTGTTCTTCCGAGTGCTAATCCCCAGATGTCTGGCAGCTTTCTTGGACCTAACAGCGACGTGTCTGTGGTGGGGGAAGGTGGTTACTGCTCCGTTCCTGTTAACAACGCCGTCAGCGCTGGCTACAACTTGAACGATTTCGCCTCGTCGACTATGAACAGTTTGTACGCGCAGCAGTATTCCGGCAATGGACATCGCTCATCTGCACAAACCATGATCTTCCAACAATCCTCTCAATGCTACTGAACTGATCCCCATCCCCAACATTATTTTTTATACTTTGTATAATTATGTCCGAAGAAAGTTCCTGGGCTGTGTTTTTCTTCAAGAAAAATCCACAATTTCTGCATAATATGACTCAACGAACTTGAAAATTTTGAAATTCTGGGTATTATACAACGCGAAAGATGTTCACCTTGAAAAGCGCTGCCATTGTGATAATCCTGCTATAAAGAGATTCATGGAACACAGACTGATATACGCACACATTGTAGACAGCTGCGTTCTGATGATGTTAATTGTTGTTTCAATGTCCATATATGTTTACCATTTACCATGCAGGTGTAAGTAATGCGGGCACCATAGTATCTACAGCACACAAAACAGTCCAAAACGTATTGTGACTTTGTCCCTCACAATCATCGTTGTGAGAGTCGAGGTGGCCGTCTGGGCTGTCCGTCCTAACGAGCCTTCTGGTTTCCGTGGACGCAAAGCTATGGCATTGGTCTTCGGCATTGGTCTCAGCTTGTCCCTAATATGTCAGCCGACATCCGAGGACATTAAGCATCACTTCATCGTCCCTCACAATTAATCAAACATTAAAATGGCTCTCATCGCTGCCCATCTTAATGCAGGAGTCATTCTGGTGGTGACAGTGTAACGATAGGTATATATATTATCTCCCACTTCCCCCACCTTCGTCCGTCCCTAATAAGCCTTATGGCTTCTGTGGACGTAAAACACCATGAAAGATTATAGCGTGCCTTTCAATCCAGGATTACTGCACATGGTCAACAGTCAGTGAATGCAGTTTACGCTGTCATGCCATAATTATGCTTTATATGTTGTACGTTTTATATTTCTGCATTGTGCCTTTTGAACAAATGGGTGTTCTTATGCAATGCAACATCGTAAGAAAACTATTTTGCTGAATGAAAATTATCGACAATTATCGTACCTGTAGAATCTTGTACAAGATATGGCCAAAATTTCGGAAGATTTTTTTTTTTTTTACTGTTTATAAAAAGAAATCATGGTTGTGCCTTCATTGGTACAAACATAGTTATGCAGTATACAGTTAACTTTGCTTTTTATTGCTGAATTTGTTCGTTTGTTTTTTTGTCAATAAAACGTTCCACATTAATTTCTGGACAACACCACTGAGGTGGAATCGACGTAACTTAATCTGACAGCAAAATTCGCCTCCAAAATTGAGCCAATCACCGTCTGCCATGTCCTTCACTCCGTGTGCCAGTAATCCAGTTGTCTCCCCTGGCGCGTGACACGTGCGCTGACGTGGGAGAGGAGAGTGCCCGACCCCGCAGCCCCCCTCTCGGGACCCCCACCCGATAGACGGGCCATTGACAGGACTCTCGAAGTCCTAACGTGCCAACTGTGGGTCTATGCGACTGTCATTTGTCAGGAGAACAGTGTCTGATGCCGGCTGCTCTCTAAGCACAGACTGCTGACTGCGCGCCTAATTTGAATCGGCTGTAAAAGCAGCCATCAAACGGCCATATTGCACCCACTGGTTGCCATGAAATCTCCTAAGCTGGAGACGGTGTCGTTCTTTTCGAATGGCTTCCTTCCTTTACTGCTTTCGTTGCCGGCAGGTTTTGATAGCAACAAATTGTTATGTTGCTATATCGCCGCGGTTACGCTGATGGCCTTTGGGTTGAGTTGAAGAGCCTGTATTCTGATGTTTTCTGAGTATTTTAGAGGAGCGTATACTTATTACAGTTATGCCTTGTAACAGTTTGTTTTATTGTTCGATCTTTTTACAAAACTCTGTGTTTGTGCTAATACATTGTAATTCTCTCTCTCTCTCTCTCTCTCTCTCTCTCTCTCTCTCTCTCTCTCTCTCTCTCTCTCTCTCTCTCTCTCTCTCTCTCTCTCTCTCTCTCTCTCTCTCTCTCTCTCATGTATATACGTATGTGAACATACCATTACGCAATTCTCCAAGTCTTAAGAAAAACTGTGATATCTTTAAACATACACAAAGTAAATACGGCACGGGTTTGCCTCTTTGGTATCTGTCCTAATCCTAACGTACTTTTGTGTCAAATCCGGTGGAACGTTGTTTGACCGATTGTCAAATGCCTTAATTGTCTCTGAAAACTCGCCTATTGCTCTATTTGTCGCTTCGAGAAAGGCAGCATCTGTCGAAAATTTGCAATCTGTTTTATTCTGTCAAAAAAGCCTTCAACTGGTCTTAACCTCCTGTGTCTTCATGTTGATCTCTCATCTCTTAATCACGCCAAGTGAAGTAAACACACACACAACACAACACACACACACACACACAACAACACACACACACCACACACACACACACACACACACACACACACACACACACACACACACACACACACTTTTTTTTAAATCTGAAACAAAAATGATTGCTAGTGTTCTATAATAAAACAAACAAG
>JABMCL010001464.1:1050000-1052500 GCA_018857735.1 Alviniconcha marisindica
GACAAACAGTAGGCAGCAGGCCGAAGGAGACAGACAATGTTAATGAAGAGGGAAAGAAAACACAGAATTAATCAAGTGCAGACTAGTCTGTTTTTGGACCCTGCGAAAAAGATAGCGAGGGGGTTCTTTCACAGTCAGTCATGCCGTGCGCGTGAAAATATGCAAGATGAGTGTTCACTTATTTATTCAATACAATTTAGGATTCCTGCACGTGGATAAGCTTTCTTTCTTTGTGATTTTATGCCTTTTTATATCGCATCGTGCAGCTGTCCTTTAATTATTAGTTCTGTGTGCATGTAGGAATGTTTGTTTGATCCTTTTAGTTTCCCAAAATAGTGGGCTATAAATTAGGGCCACCTCGGCTAGCAATAATCGTATATACACACACGTGCGCGCGCGCGCGCGCGCGCCGCACACACACACATACACACACACACACACACACCACACACACACACACACACACACACACACACACACACACACACACACACATACAGATCATTCATTTTGATTGACAGCTCGTTAGACTTCAGTTTCAGATACTAGGGACCCTTGTACAAAAAGTGCCTTCGGCATTCAGATAGTTAAAAACTAATTCGCACGCAGAAACATAAGATCTGGAAGGCAGTTTGAAACAGTGTACACAGAATTGGTATAATACATATCCCGTTGCAGTTTGGTCAGAGGCCGTGCGTTTGTCGCGACTATACAAGTACCTGTATCAGATAGATGTTTCTGTAACTGGCCGGCCATCATCTGTTGTGCACGTGCTAATAGGTATCAACGTGTTACGATGCCACCAGACTGAGTCCGTGCATAGTAATTATATATATATGTGTGTGTGTGTGTGTGTGTGTGTGTGTGTGTGTGTGTGTGTGTGTGTGTGTGTGTGTGTGTGTATGTGTGTGTGCGCGCGCGCGCGCGCGTAACTTCTTTAACCGTAAGAGAAAATTCGGGTCGCCTTACGTGCACACAGATGCTGATGCATGCGATAGCACGCTGGGGCTGCACGAACACCAAAAGAGAGTCTGCACTGAAAGTTGTCACTGAAAGTTGTCACTGAAAGAAAACTGTCCTTGCCGCACCAGTGAATCGAACCGGCGTCAGTAAGCTATTACGTCTGGCTTTTCAGCTTGAAGCCCTACCAACTGGGCCACGGACTACGTACGTTGTAGGTCCATAAGCTGAGCCACCCCTTCTCTCCAGCCAGCCTTATCCGAATGGCTATCGATTCTCAGTTGGAGCTTTACGGAGAACCCGGACTCCAAGCACTGGTTTACGACATCCGACTTCCTCCAACTGAGGAAGGGTGCCGGAAAGCGAGGCTTGGAGTGTGGGAAGGCCCTGGTTGACAGAAGGCTGGTATTCACTATGCACAGACATAGATAGTTTTTCATTTGGAGGCCACACTGTTGCATGCCCGTCCCCCCCCCCCCCCGCCCCCCCCCCCCCACGCCCCCCGCCCCCCCCCCCCCCATCCCCCGCCCCACCTTCTGCGTTTGAGTGGTTGTATTTAGGTATACTATCAGCTTTGTTAATTGGTCATGTCTGCTAACGCACTTACTGATTTGACTAACAATACTTCGATTATCAATTCAAGGACGAGACCTTAAAAAAAATAAAAAAATCAGTCACTAATATTCATGACACGTAATCCGACTGTATTGTCTACATTGGTTTTCGGCAGGAGAGCAGCTCCTTTAAAAAAGAAGAAGTGTTTGTGGCTTTGTCCTTCTCTGTCTTTGTTTCACACTATTTTCCTCCCTGAAGGAACAGTGTGACGTCTTTCCTTAAGACCTGCGCCTTTATCTGATCTCTCCGCTTCTAATGGCCCCCTGGAAACACAGGAATCACCGAGACGTTGTCAAAAATCTGTTCTTGGGGAAAACGACATCTTGTCGCTAGGCAGGGACCTCAACTCGGCAGGGGAGACCACCGATGTCAGAGCCTGGTGTTCTGATTGTCGTCCCTGATACTGTGCGAGTGTCGGTGCGGATCAACGCCCCCTCGTCAACCCCCTAGTCGTGTTTTCTCTCTTCCCCTTCGCGCCATCGCCCCCGAACAGTTTAACGGTACCCTGATTGCCTCCCTTTCTCAGCGCATTACCTCCCTTTGGAGCGAGCGCCGCGTGGTCCGGCCTTCTGATTGGTCGGTGTCTGTTTCACTTTGCACGTGCTGGGGCCCCTCGGGGGTTGTGCGCGCTTTGCTGCCCTTCAATTTTCAGTGGCTCGGACGGCGTGCTTAATTAAGGCTTACTTGACTGGGCTGGTGCGACCTTCGCCTGGAAGCCAGGCAATAATTTGCACGTTTCCAAACTGTATCGCACGTGCAATTCGAGAGTTTGCGGCTTTTGTCTTTCTAGGACTTTTCCGCTCAAGCAGGCGACTCGAGTCGGAAGAGACTGGTGGTGCCAGAGGAGGAACCCCGACCATCTCTGTTCAGTGCCGCTTTTCAATTTTTTCTTCTTTTTTTTTCTTTTTTTTTTTTTCTTTCTTCT
>JABMCL010001464.1:1057500-1060000 GCA_018857735.1 Alviniconcha marisindica
TGCAACTACGAACACAGATTTGCAGCACGTTACAGCGAAAACTTTTACTTTTTTGCAGAGCTGCATGACGTGAGGCGGTATTGCGTCGACAAGGCAGCATTGCAATAACAAAACGGTGGGATGCTGAATATTATTAACCCTATTTTTTTTTTATTTTTTTTTTTACACATCTACAAAGGACTGATTTTTAATTTTTATTCCTTTAGCCCCCTGTCCCCATCAAAGTTAACAATACGGTTAAAGTTTACTTGCAGTCATGAAAATCCATAACGACAAACACAGACATACTTAGCATATATAACTCACCAATTGCATAATCGAAAGTAGCTGGTTTTGCACACTAATTCTCAAGCCACAGGTCGCAAATTTGTTACGAGGGACCCCCCCACCTCCTCCCCAATTTTTTGTTTTGTTTTGGTGTGTGTGTGTGTGTGTGTGTGTGTGTGTGTGTGTGTGTGTGTGTGTGTGTGTGTGTGTGTGTGTGTGCGTGCGTGCGTGCGTGCGTGCGTGCGTGCGTGCGTGTGTGTGTGTGTGTGTGTGTGTGTGTGGCCGCAATCAAAAAGTTGATTGTGTCGCCGCAAAACCGCTCTCTCTCTCTCTCTCTCTCTCTCTCTCTCTCTCTGATATAACCGCACCGGTTGACTGGGCGTAAAACACCAACTTACTTACTCTCTCTCTCTCTCTCTCTCTCTCTCTCTCTCTCTCTCTCTCTGTCTCTCCAGCTGCAACAGTTGCGGTCACAATGCACACCCGTCCAGCTATGAATTCGTGTTTACAGCGACAAAATATTGTAGCTGCAACTCATGAATCGTGACAGCAGCTGCCAGTGACATTGGGGCAGCGTGGACACCGGGCTCCTGTCTCCCACCTGTGTGGTCAGCACTACCACACTTCTCAGCAGGAACGCTGCTGCCAACAGCGGTGAGAGAAAGTGATGGGCAGGTCCGAGAGGTAAAAAAAGAGATGAAGATCCGCCCTCTGAAGCCTACGTCTTCGCTTTGTGAATTGAATAATCTTGCGTGCCCGGAGGGGTGTGTTTGGATTTCAATGCTGAAGGAAGCGCTGCGTCGCGTGGCGCTGACAAGGTTTTCAGGTCGCCTTGATTGAAACGATGTGTGGGTCTATCGCCTGGTCGACGTCAGCCACACCTTCCGAATGATCGCCACGCGCGCGAGTGACATGGGGGAGAATAGACTTGGACGCCTTCTCTGGGAGGACGAAGCCGTCTGGAGAGGTCTTTTTTTCTTTTCTTTTTTTCTTTTTTTGGTTTTTAATACTGAACACAACGTTATGGGGCTTTTGTTCCAAACTAGATGCTCCCATCCGTTGCAATACACCTTTCACTCACAATTCTCAGTCAAGCATGAAAAAATCAGTTAACGAAAACAAGAATGGAGAAAAAAGAACAACACAAGAGAGAAACAGAGAGAGACCTACCACCACCACCACTAACACACACACACACACACACACACACACACGCGCGCACGCACGCACACACACACACGCACACGCACACACACACTGAAATATCGACACAAAGCAATTTACACATGACGCTGGAGTCGACAATATAAACTGGATAGTAACTGGATAGTCCACAATACAAACCGACGAACTGATATATACAACACAACGAAGGCGAGACTTGTTAATTGCAAAGATCATGTATGTGAACAGTGTTTAAATTTGTCTGTAAATGTGTGTCAGCTTGATTGAAACGAACTGTAGGTCTACATCGTTGTTGACGCCAGCCGCACGAAACCACTCGATTCCGCACACGCGCCAGGTGACAGAGCGGAGAATAGACTTGGACACCTCGGGGGACTGGCGAGGCCGTCTGGATACAGTACTCTATGCTGGCTATACGGCACCGATTAAATACCGCCCTTCTACCCTTCATTGGCTTCCAGGGGGAAAGTGATTGATGAACGATCTTTCTGTTAGAGACAATGAACGGAGCAGTTCCCTCTCGTTCAGCCTCGAGTAGGTCAGGTTATAGCTTTGTCTGCTTCGTCTGCTGCCGGGAATATTGCCTTTCTAATTTCCGTTTTCATGATTCTGTCATCCTCTCTCTGTCTCTCTGAATCTTTGTCCGAATCTCTGTCTGTCTGTCTGTCTGTCTGTCTCTGTCTCTGTCTCTGTCTCTCTCTCTCTCTCTCTCTCTCTCTCTCTCTCTCTCTCTCTCTCTCTCTCTCTCATATGATGCCTTGCAAAAAAAAAATAAATTTTAATGTCTTGTGTGTCGCAGCTGATCAGGACTAGTCACGTGTCCCACCGGATGAAACATTTTAAAATACATGTGATATCACAAATCGGGATCAGTAACGATTGGCCAAGACACGCCACGTGACTCGTGGTGGGGCGGCAACAAAATGGACTGCTAATGCCATCACAAGTTCGCACGACGATTGGTCAAGACGGATCACGTGTGCCAAGGTGGGACGACAACTGCGCCGCAGCCGCCATGTTGTAACTCATTTGGCGACGGGTAATGGCG
>JABMCL010001464.1:1065000-1067500 GCA_018857735.1 Alviniconcha marisindica
GTCCACTTTCATAATGATGTGACAGTAGGGTCGTGCAATGAGAGAAAAATGTGTATAAATGTACATGTTAATGTATGCGGTGTGTGTGTGTGTGTGTGTGTGTGTGTGTGTGTGTGTGTGTGTCACTGTGCACCCCAAGCATTTTCCTCGTAATCCGTCCTGTAAAGCATAGTGTACCAGGACATTAAAAGATTCGGATTCGGATTCAGTCAACGATTCTTGCTTTTTATGTCTGCAGTAGGATGTTTGGACACAGCGTCACATACTTCACCTACTGGCAGAGATTCTGTTCACCTAACTTCTGCCATATTCTTGGTTCGTTCGGCTTGTTCTTTCCCAACTGTTTCGAGCCATAAAGTGGTGTGCAGCGTGAAGAGTGAAGTGACTCAGACTTCTGCTTCTGATTTGATGACCTTTGTTTCGCCCCGTCGGGAAAGTGTGATACCACCTCTGCTGTTGAGTTGGTGTTAGCTGTCAAGACTTAGTCATCATTGAACTTCACTCGGTCGTTCAAAAAAACGTCCAAAAATATAAAACTGTGTAGACTATGATCTTGTTGCACTATAGTTTTAATTGTTTCTATTTTATACAACATCCCAGCAAATAAGCTGATTGTATTGATCGTTTCAAAAATAAAAATGAAAGTTTAAGAAAAGAAATTCACCTTCGCGTCAAGCCTCCATTGAACACACCCACCCACAGCACAAGTGTTGTTCAAATAATTCACCAATCCCTCAACTAATTCAATTCAATACATTATGATTTTTAAAAAATTATTATTATGATTTGTTTTTTTAAACATACGGCATAACGAACAAGTACCTCCATCGCCCCCCTCCCCCAAGAAAAATATGATCACACGATTACATCATGTTGTTATATCAGCAACGCAGTTCGCGGGGACAGCTACACCTTATGAAATATCAAGTCCAGCCGGTCTGACCTTAAGCTGAAGACAATTGGGATTTCCGCACGTGTACAGCTACAGCGAATTAAGGCCAGGGGAGGAGGGTCTCCGGTTGTGTGTACGGCGCGGTCTATGGACTCGTTGGATCATTATCGCCCTGCAAGGAAGAGGCCAAACAAAACCGTGTTGTAGGCGTCCGGCTCCATTCAGCCCGGCACGCGCGCCGCACGTGCCATTAAAGGTGTCGGGTGGATTCCCCAGCGTCGGGTGGATTGCCTGGCCTGTGGGACGAGCCCATGATCCGCTGAATGCGATGGGTAGTGTTTCCTCTGTTAGAACACGGGTGGTGTTTCCTCTGTTAGAAGATGAGTAGTGTTTCCTCTGTTAGAACACGGGTGGTGTTTCCTCTGTTAGAAGATGAGTAGTGTTTCCTCTGTTAGAAGATGGGTGGTGTTTCCTCTGTTAGAAGATGGGTGGTGTTTCCTCTGTTAGAAGATGGGTGGTGTTTCCTCTGTTAGAAGATGGGTAGTGTTTCCTCTGTTAGAAGATGGGTGGTTTTTCCCTTCTTTTAAAAGATGGGTAGTGTTTCCTCTGTTAGAAGATGGGTGGTGTTTCCTCTGTTAGAAGATGGGTAGTGTTTCCTCTGTTAGAAGATGGGTGGTGTTTCCTCTGTTAGAAGATGGGTGGTGTTTCCTCTGTTAGAAGATGGGTAGTGTTTCCTCTGTTAGAAGATGGGTGGTATTTCTTCTGTGAGAAGATGGGTGGTGTTTCCTCTGTTAGAAGATGGGTGGTGTTTCTTCTGTGAGAAGATGGGTGGTGTTTCCTCTGTTAGAAGAGGGGTGGTGTTTCTTCTGTGAGAAGATGGGTGGTGTTTCCTCTGTTAGAAGAGGGGTGGTGTTTCCTCTGTGAGATGGGTGGTGTTTCCTCTGTTAGAAGATGGGTGGTGTTTCCTCTGTGAGAAGATGGGTGATGTTTCCTCTACAAGAAGATGGGTAATGTTTCCTCTGTAAGAAGATGGGTAATGTTTTCTCTGCAAGAAGATGGGTAATGTTTCTTCTGTTAGAAGAGACTGTGTAAATATTTCCACCTGGAGGTTTCAATGAGCTGTTCTGTCAACATTTCCAATGTAAAAGAAGCACATTTTGTGTTCGAGTTTGACCTCCTCGGGACGCAAGCACAGTGGTTTGCTCTTTACCAATGAAGAGTTGAAAAAGGCTATTCTGTTCTGTCTTTTTGCTTAATGTCCTCAGATGCCAAAGAGCATAATTATTAGGGACAATCCGTAAAGCAAGCTTGTATTGGATATGCATGAAAAAGGCTGGTTCGTGACGTGTTTTATATTTTTGCCATACCTGCCGGTCTTCTTTGTGACGTCTGACTGCTGGGCACAAAATGGCAGTACTTACGGTACTGTTCTCGCGACTTTTAGACGTCGATTTTCAACAAACTGGACCAATGACTGATTATAAATAAATAACCTGGACTTGTATGCCCAGTCAACCAGTACGGTTATATCAGGGCGAAGATATCTGATCGACTGACAAACTGCTGTGTGTATATATACTTTAAGAAATAAATCTATTCCTACCAATA